>JAXCMG010000055.1:1648059-1815559 GCA_034642415.1 Podarcis siculus | reverse complement strand
GGCGGCGGCGGACGACGACAAGGGTAAGCGGCGCTCGCCTCAGACTGAGGGCGGTCGAGGGGAGACGAGCGCCCTCCCTCTTCCCCTCAGAACTTTCTCGCGCGCGCTGGCCACGCCCCTTCCGAACGGCCCCCCCCCTCCTCGCGGACGTGGCCCCCTCCCCTCCCCCTCCCAATGTCACGCCACACCTGGCGCCCCTCCCCTTCGGAACGGTCGCTCTCGCCACGCCCACCACCCGCCCCTCCCTCGGGATCGCTGGCGGCCACGCCCCCTCGTAGAACGGTTTCGTTGCTCCTCCCCTTTTCGGAGCTGGCAACCCCGGGATCATTCTCTTGGCCCCTCCCCTTTAAAATAGAGGGGCGGAGTTCTGTCTTGCTCCGCCCACTCTCTTGCTCCCCTACCTCTCTACCTGTTCCATCTCCCTAAGGCGGTGGTGTCCATACTTTTTTCAGAGGGCCAGATTTGATGAAGTGAAGGGCCATTTGGGCCGACCAAAGTTGTTAACCTTTTTTAAGGACTGAAGTTGTTTAAGGATTTTTTTAGGATTTTATCACCGGAAATAAACTGTCAAAAGGGCCGGATTAAACCGACCGGTGGGCCGGATTAGGCCCCCAAAGCAGACTTCGGACATGCCTGCTGTAAAGTTATCTGGGCGTTGTTACTTTTATTGTTAATTCTCAGCCTCTGTGGCTCCTCCCATTTGCTCTGGCTCCTCCCTTAATCTCCCCTAGCCCCTCCCCTTTAGAACCTTCAGGCTCCTTTAACTCCGCCCCAACTTCATAAAGCTCTGCCTTCCTGTGTGATCTTGTTCCGCCCCCATATGAGCTACCCTAAAGCCTCATCCTCTTGCCCCAGGTAGATCCTCATCCCCACTCCTAGAGCTCCTGAGCCTCCTGCTTTCCCCATCCTCTCTCCCAGCAGTGCTCTTCTTTCCCCTTCCTGAGCCTCTCATTACTGACTCTTCTCTCTCCTCCTTCCACCTTAGAAGCCCCCACCCCAAACTCATGGTTCCTTAGCTTAAAGAACCACCCAGCCTTCCTGATCTATTGGGTCCCGCAGCCTTCAAGGTCTGCGTACGCCATGTGGTCTTTTCTCAAAACTTTCCTGCATGATTTTTATCTTGGTCACTTTCATTGATTTCTACCATCTAGCGCTTAATGACAATGGTCTCCAAGTGGTTGTCAATAAAAATGGGTTAAAGTAATGAAATGAGAGCTCAGTTTAAATGCCTGCTGGAAGAAAACAAAGTTTGGAAGTTCAGCAGGGAAGGGGGCCTTTCTAACCTCAACTGGAAGGGAGTTCCATAAAATTGGTTCTTGAAATTCTCTCCCTCCCCAGATCCTTCCTCTTCCCCCTCCTGCTGGCTTAAACCTGCAGCCTTGATTCTCTGCCTCTCTTTGGGATCCTTCCGGGTACCCCTGCCCCCCCCCACTTTCCCATCATCCTTCTGCCTTGCAGCTTTGCCTCTCTTGTGGACACATCCTTGTTTTTGCCTGTTTTGTCACCCCTTCATTCGCAAATCTTCTTTGTTTTCACTCTTACTGGAGGAGCCGGTGTTGTGGTAACCTCTAAACACTTGTCCTCAACCCCCTGGGGCGCTTCTTAACTTCCCTTGTTCATAAAGGCTTGGCTTGGCGCCTTGAGCTTTGATGCAAGATTTAATTTGTGCCTTTAATTGGCGGCACTGAAAACTTTCCCTTTCAGACCGGCCCACGGTGATGATGAGAAGGGAGGCTGCGATGGGGAGGTGCCTCCCCGCTCCCCTCTTTCAGGATTGAATTTTAGCCGAGGTCGGGGACGAGAGTGTGTTTGTGGGCGGATGGGTTTTCTGCTCCTGGTTCAGCGACACCTTTTTCCCGACGGTGTGCGATAAAAGATATAAAAAAAGCCATTGCAATTGTTCTCGTGACGCCGGACTAGCGCTAAGTTAATATTTATCAAGCTGCTCTGTAACTGTAAGCGCCGGGAATGCGCATCAGATGTTTTCGTGATCCCGGGCCAGACCTGTTGACTTGGAAATTGCAGCGCAAACAGAAATGTTAGCAGTTGCTAATGACAGAGGGCCTGTGTCATCCCCTCATATTTGTAATTGATAGGGGGAGCCGGAGCCCACGTTAAGGCATTCCTGGCCTGGTGTCTTTGCTCCTCTGCACCAACTCGCCACTGGTGTGCTTTGTACATTATTAGCAAGTGCCGTCTCTGTTATCGGGTGCCTGGAATGCCGGGTTTTGGATAGCGGAGAGCAGCCTGATCAAATTGCCCCGCCCCCGAGCTACGGAAAGCCTGGGGAAGCCCCATCTCTGAGCTCGGAGGAGGGACGTGCATTTTAAGGACCACAACTTGATAGTGGAGCATCGGCTTTGCATGCAGAATGCTGCAGGTTAAACATAAGAACAGCCTGCTGGATCAGGCCAAAGGGGACCCATCTGATCCAGCATCCTGTTCTCACAGGGGCCACCAGATGCCTGTGCGAAAAAAACAAAGGCAGGATCCGAGCCCAAGAGCCCTCTCTCCTCTGGCGGCTTCCAGCAACTAGTATTCAGATGCACTGCTTTCTCCACCTACGGAGGCAGAGCAGAGTCACAGTGTGGGTAGTAGCCATTGATGACCCTGTCCTCTGCCAATTTGTCCGTACAAGTTAGTGGCCATCACTGCCTCCTGTGGGAGTAGTTCTATACAGTGGTACCTCTGGTTGTGAACGGGATCCATTCCGTAGGCCCGTTCGCAACATGAAAAGAGCGCAACTCGCAGTGGCACATCTGCGCACGCACAGGTTGCAATTCGCCGCTTCTGTGCATGCGTGTGACGTCATTTTGTGTTTCTGCGCATGCGCGAGTGGCAATACTCAGAAGTAACCCTTTCCGGTACTTCCGGGTCACCGTGGGACGTAACCTGAAAGAACGTAACATGAAGCGGATGTAACATGAGGTATGACTGTAGTTTAAAACTCTGCTGCATGAAGGAGGACTTCCTTCTATCTGTCCTGAATCTTCCAGCATTCCATCCCAGGCATCTCCAGGTAGGGCTTAGTGAGAGGCCTCATTTCAAAACCCCGGGGAGCATCTGCCAAATGCGGAGCTCGATGGACCAAGGGACTGACTGTATATGGCTGCTTCCTGTGTTCTTCCCTATCTGTTGCATCTAAAGTGGAAAGAGAGACGTTTCCCTCCCTTATAACGCTAGAACTTCTGGACATCCAGTGAAGCTGAATGCTGGGAGATTCAGGGCGGATAAAAGAAAGGACTTAATCATACACAGCATAGTTAAACTCTAGAACTCCCTCCCACAGCAGGCAGTGATGGCCACCAACTTGGATGGCTTCAAAGCAGGATTGGGCAAATTTCATGGAGGGGGAGAGGGCTACTGAGGGCTTCTAGCCACAATGGCTGTGCTCTGCGTCCACGGCCAGAGGCCGCAATGTTTCTGAATATCAGTGGCTGGAAACTAGAGGACTCTTGTACTGGTTTCCTGGAAGAGGCATTTTTTTGGCCACTGTGAGAACAGGATTCTGGGCTAGGTGAACCCCATTGGCCTGATCCAGTGCCATGGCTCTTCTTATGCTCTTATGCTTCCAGCCATGGGGAGTTACACAACATGGTCCTTTCCTGAACGCACCTTTGGTGTGGTTCATGAGCTCCTTTCTAGGTGCTGTTTGCAATTTAGCATTGTACAGTGGTACCTTGGGTTAAGAACTTAATTTGTTCCGGAGGTCCGTTCTTAACCGGAAACTGTTCTTAACCTGAAGCACCACTTTAGCTAATGGGGCCTTCTGCTGCCGCCATGCCGCTGCTGTGCGATTTCTGTTCTTATCCTGAAGCAAAGTTCTTAACCCGAGGTACTATTTCTGGGTTAGCGGAGTCTGTAACCTGAAGCGTCTGTAACTCGAGGTACCACTGTAGTGGTAAAAGGCTCACGTGGCAGATCCTACACTGTGTGTGTGTGTGTGTGTGGATCTAGTTGTTGCCATTCCTTAAATGTTGGTTCCAACCTTACTTTCCTGCGTTTGAGATGCGAATCCCTACGCAAGCGAAAATGTTGGAAGGAAGGCGCCGGTCCCCGAGGTAGAAAACATTTTCTGAACCCACAGCTTTTCCTGACTCTGGGTGCACGCTTGCAGAGGTGAATGTCACTGTGCCAGTTGCTAAAGTGTTGGTCCTGGGAGACTGGGGTTCAAATCTCCAGCCAGCCAGAAAGCTCACCTTTGACCAGTTATGGTTTCTCTCTGCATAACCGGCTGCACTAGGTTGTTGTGAATATAATATGGGGAAGTGCAGGAAAACCAGGGGTGGGGAGTCTCAGGCAGTGCAACCCTCTAGGCCTCCTTATTGCCTTTGTAACTCTCCCGGTCTTACATACCCTCCATGGACACACCCCAGTTTTTTTACCTGGCTTATACTCTGATAGCGCTTTTTTGACTGCTGGGATGGAATATAGAGAGGTGTGTATGAGTTCCTGCAGACAAAGGTAAAATTCACATTCACTGCTCCACCCACTTTTGTTTCTTGTCACCCACCACCATCATGTGGCCCTAGGAAGGATGCCCCAGAGGATAATTCGGCCCTCAGAGATGCTTTTGCAGGCATGGTTTGGCTGGCTGTTCCCCAGGTTGCAGGGTCTTGAAGTATGCACGTGTTTTGTGGGGTGATGTGCGGGCAAGTAGGTTCTTGTCCCCTGTGGGTTTTGAATTGGCTTCTTGCAAAGGCCAGGTGGTTTGTTTGTTTTTTGCCAGCTCTTCTCTGTGACCTTGGCTAGCTACTGCATTTGGGCAAATGTCTCCCTTGGGCATTCAATTAAAAAAAAATGTCTGCAGTTGAGCAGGTTTATGCAGGAGATGCATTTGTTCCGGTTCTGCTGATGTGCAGAACGTGGCCTCTCGCAGGACTGGGTGGGGAAGGGCTGAAGATCAGTGGTAAAGTCACTGTAGAGCAGCTGCCGGTCAGTGTAGACAATACTGAGCTAGATGGGCCAAGGGTCTGACTGATAGAAGGCAGTCTATTTATGCCAGCTTTTCATTCACAACCTTGAGGACTGGAGTCTTAACCATTATTTTAAAGAGAAGGTCCACAGTTCAGTGGCTGAGTGCCCGTTTGCAAACAGAAGGCCCTGGTTCAATCTCACTTAGGTCTGGGAATGCCCCTTGCAGTTCTTAAAAGCTCCCCACTGGCAGAGAATGCATCCTCACCTTCTGCTGCGATAAGTCCACGGACTTTGATTCTGATGGATGTGACTAACCTGGAGTGATGCAATCTCAGGGCTTGGCTGGCGAGATTTCTGTGCCTTCGGCAGGTAAGTGCCTGCCACAGCCAAGCCCTGTTCCTCCGCGAGGGATGTCCCCGTGCGAAACAAAGCCTGTGACCTTAGCTCCAAAGAACCAGCAGCTCCTCTGCTGCCTATCAGGGCTAGATTGTCCCAAGAGGGTAGGGCCTGTACTGATGGACTTATCGAGAAAGGAGATTCCAGCTGAACATTAGGAAGCACTTCTGGACGGTAAGAGCTGTTCGACAGAAGGTGGTGGATGACTCCTCCATTGGTCCACCTAGCTCAGTACTGTCTACACTGATTGGCAGAGGCCTCCCGTGTGTGACACAGGTGTTCTGCCACTGAGTCACGGCCCTTTCTGTTTAAATGAGCCCTTTATACAAAACCATGAGGACTATTTCTAGGGAACCAGAGGAAGCTTCCTTTATACTGAGCCACACCTTTGGGCCATCTAGCTTCGTATTTCCTACTATGCTGAGAGGCAATGGTTTCGCGGCATTTCTGATAGCGGGGGTGTCCCCAGTCCTACTTGGAGGTGCCTTCAGTAACTGAGCCCTGGTGCCTTCTGCATGCCAAGCAAGTGTCCTGCCACTGAGCTACCACCCTTCCTCTTGGCTCCATTGGGTAGGCTCTGCTCATCGTCGCTTTACGGAACCTGACTTTTTCTATCTATTGCTAGGGTCTGCAAGACCTAATTGCAGGTGGTCTTCCATCCCTGGTAAAAAATGTGGGGTTATTTAAGGTAAAGGGACCCCTGACCATTAGGTCCAGTCGTGGCCGACTCTGGGGTTGCGGCATTCATCTCGCTTTACTGACCAAGGGAGCCAAAGTTTGTCTGCAGACAGTTTTTCCGGGTCATGTGGCCAGCATGACTAAGCCACTTCTGGCGAACCAGAGCAGCGCACGGAAACGGCTTTTACCTTCCCACCGGAACGGTACCTATTTATCTATTTTCACTTTGACGTGCTTTTGAACTGCTAGGTTGGCAGGAGCAGGGACCGAGCAACGGGAGCTCACCTCATTGCAGGATTCTCTGATCGGCAAGTCCTAGGCTCTGTGGTTTAACCCACAGCGTCACCTTATTTACTTATTGATTATTTGTTAGATCTGGCAGTCACTTGTTACTAAAGGGTCTCCATATTTATAAACATAAATATATTTTATTGATATTATTGCACCTTTCCTCCAGCAAGCTCAAGGCAGCATAATTCTCCTCCCCACCCCATTTTATCCTCACAATAACCCTATGAGGTAGGTTAGGTTGAGAGTGAGCAGCGTTTGAAATCAGCCCAGGTGCATTTTGTGACTGGTGCGGGCCCAGTTGTGGCCACATAGCGATCTCTGGATTCCAGGTTGGCAACTGGGAGAAGCAAAATGTCACAGAAGGACCTGAAATATTTTCTTTGAAGCTTGAGTTAGTTTTATTCTGGATTGTTTTATTTGATTTTTTGAATGTGTTGTAAATTGATTTGAGATTTGTTCTTTAAAATATAAAGCGGTATAGAAATAATAATAATAATACCATCAGGGGGAACGGTGCCTAGACATTCCATTGTGGTGACTGGAACTTAGGTTTAAGGTGCCGTTTGGTGATTAGATTATATATCTGAGTTGCTACGCCTGGAGTGAATGACTGGCCAAAGGTCACTCTCTGAGTTTCATGGCAGAGTGGGGATTGGAACCCAGGTCTCTCCCTCGTCTCTCTCAGGTCCTCCTAGTCCAATACTCCCACTATACTACATTTGCTTTCCAGATAAGCACATTATAACATTGGAACATTGATCCAAAAGCACCTGCAATTCATAAAAAAAAAAAATACAAAACAACTTCCTGTCCTCCCCATATAGCAACTACAGGAAGCTTTGGCTGTTGCCGAGACTGAAAAGCGTCCTTCCTGGATGTGCTTTAAACGACTCTGGCACTTGTAGTTAGGAAGGTTTGCCAGGTATTTCATCAGGGATTTTACTGGTGTTTGATTTGGTTTGTGTTTTAATTCACTTGATGGACCGTTCAGTCGCCAAGAGGATGGCTTATAAGCGCCAATATGTCTGTGGTTTTGCTGCTGAGGTATACCTGTGTGTGTGGTAGTTGAATATTGTTCAGTGGCTCAGGGAGCCTACCCCATGAGTCTTGTTCAGCCCAGGTCGAGCGTCTGTCAATGCGTTTTTATTGATGAGTAAGATTGGCAATTGCAAGGAACTTAATTCAGCAATGCAGTTAAAACAATATACCACATTAAAGCAAGCCCAGGGGAAAGAGTGATGGAGGTTTAAAAGAGCAGTTGAAGTTACTGCCGCTGCCCACCAGTGGAATCTCTGCCCTTTTCTGTTTAATAATAAATATATGTACTGTATATATGTTGTGCAATTTTCCAGGGCTGGTATCAGCCTGCGGCATCCTTGGGGACAGAGGCAGGGCTTCAGTGCTTTGGCAAAGTGTTGGCAGGCAGGTAGACTGACAGCTTCTCTTCTACCATGTGTGCCTGGGATGTAAGAAGAGCCTGCTGGATCAGGCCAAAGGCCCACCGAGTCCAGCATCCTGTTCTCATAGTGGCCAACCAGATGCCTCTTCCAAGAAACCAGCAAGCAGGATCTGAGCACAAGAGCGCTCTCCCCTCCTGCGGTTTACAGCACCTGGTGTTGGGGTATGTCGCTGCCTCTAACTGCGGAGGCAGAGCGTAGCCACCGTGGCTAGTAGCTATCTCCTCCGTGAATTCGGCTAACCCTCTTTTAAAGCCATCCTACTCGGTGGCTATCACTGCCTCCTGATGGAAGGAGTTCCATAGTTTAACTGTGTCTCTATGGGAGTATATTGTATTTAATTATGGGGTATCAGAGTTTTTATGGGGTATCAGAGAAAAGCAATGACAAACCTAGACAGCATCTTAAAAAGCAGAGACATCACCTTGCCGACAAAGGTCTGTATAGTTAAAGCTATGGTTTCCCAGTAGTGATGGATGGAAGTGAGAGCTGGACCATAAAGAAGGCTGATTGCCGAAGAATTGATGCTTTTGAATTCTGGTGCTGGAGGAGGCTCTTGAGACTCCCATGGACTGCAAGAAGATCAAACCTCTCCATTCTGAAGGAAATCAGTGCTCACTGGAAGGACAGATCCTGAAGCTGAGGCTCCAATACTTTGGCCACCTCATGAGAAGATAAGACTCCCTGGGAAAGACCCTGATGTTGGGAAAGATGGAGGGCACAAGGAGAAGGGGACGACAGAGGACGAGATTGTGGGACAGTGTTCTTGAAGCTACCAGCATAAGTTTGACCAAACTGCTGGAGGCAGTGGAAGACAGGAGTGCTCTGGTCCATGGGGTCACAAAGAGTTGGACACGACTAAACAACAACAACAATCAGAGTTTTTAGGGGGCTAACCAGGCTGGGATAGCTGGGATAGCAGGCTTGTTGGTTTCTGAATGTCTGATGTAGATTTTCAGTTTCGTTGTTCTGTATAGGACAATGACAATAAAGATGATCGTATTGTATTGTGTTGCGTGTTGCTATCGGGGCTCATACCAGCTGGAGCCGCTTCACCCCATTATTGGTTGTATGGCTTCAAAAATGGCTTCAACTTTGCAATAAAAGCATAAAGTGGATGCAGGAGCCCCAATGGTCAGAGTTGCTAAAGGAGTCATATCGGTCAGGTGATCAGTAGAGGTGATGTCGCAAGCACATGGCCTTTCACGATGCACATCCAATCATCCTTCACGATCCAGTGATGGTCGCCAAGGAGTAGAAGAGTCGTAGAATCCTAGATTTGGAAGGTACCCCAAGGGTCATCTAGTCCAAGCTGTGGCGATACAGGAATCACAGCTAACAAATCCCCAAAAGGATTTAAACCTCTGTTTAAAAAGCTTCCAGAAAGGAGAGTCTGCCACCCTTCCAGGTAGTTTGTTCCACCGTCAAAAGAGCTCAGAAACTTTGCCAGCTGAATCCATTGGTTTGGGTCCTAACCTTCAAGGGTGCAAGAAGAGGGACTATGCAAAGAGAAGACTTTCGGTAACTCAAAGAGGAGTGTGTGTAAAAGAGTTTGCATGGAGCAGATTAAATTCATTCCGTGAAGAACCTCCATGCGGAGGTGAGCAAATAAGCATGAATGAACTGGTGTTTACAAATGGCTGAAACACGTGGCTGTCTGTCTGTTGAATGTGTTGTTTGGAACATACGGTACTTCCTTGAATGTCGTCATCCTCTCTCCCTCCCCCCTTCCTTTTTGAAGCAAACCTCTTGCAATCTTTCCACGCTGCCTTCCATGTGATTCTGGCGCTGAGGGAGGAAGCCCCATTGAACCCAACAGACCTTCCTCTTGCCGCAACAGGCTATATAGGGTTGAGCTGCCAAGCTTCTGTCCTCCTCCTGGCAACACCTGAGCTGGTGTTTTTTTAAAAACCCTCTAAGACTTCCATGCCAGGATGTTGGTAGCTGCCTTCAGTTTGGCGTTCTGTCTCACCGTATTCGCGTTTCAAGCTCCTGCTGTATTTGGTTTCCGTGAGCCTCGAGCCGCAATATTAATTTTCTGGTAGTAGGAAGATGAGAACGTACGAAGCTGCTTCCCCACTGGGTTGGATCGCCAGTCCGTCTAGCTCCACGTTTTCTGAGGTGGCTCTCCAAGGTTTGGGGCAGGGTGCCGCCCCCTCTACTACCTGGCGATGTCCGTGGGGATTGAGCCTGAGACCCATTTCGTTGAAGGTAGGTCCTCTGCCCCTGAGTTTACAGCTTTCGCTGGGGTTACTTGAGACCTTGAGTCCCTGACAGGGACCAGAAAGTCCAGGAACACGCCTTAAGATCTCGGTCCTCCTGATTGAAAGGAGCGTAGAGAGCTTCCTTCTGCTGACTCGGACCCACTGGTCTGTCTAGCTCAGTGTTGCCTACACGAGCAGGCAGCCGCTCTCCTGGATTTCAAGCAGCTGTCCAAGCCAGCAGGGACTGAATGTGGGTCCCACCTCATGCGAAACAGATGGTCTGCCACTGAGCTGTGGCTCTTCACCCAAAAATGAAGCCGGATTCTAGTCCTCGTGAATTAAAGGCTGATTTTGTAGGAACATTGGAAGCTGAGCTGCGGACCTTCCCTAAGAAGAGACTGTCTCTGGGGACTTGGAGAAATGAGACCCAACTCCTCCAATCCCCTTTTCTTTTTGCTATGGGGTGGAAGGTGGGGGTTGCCACAAACCTGGAGAGGAATGAGCCCAGAATACCACCCGCTCCTTTCTCCCTGAAAGCAGCTACAGCTATAGGTATCTTCCGGATGCCATCTAGATCTTCCTAGACTGCATCTTCCCTTGCCATTCTGAGGATTGATTGATTGCATTAATATCCTACCTTTTTGCCCATGGAGCTCAAGGCAGCTTTCACGGTTCTCCCCCTCATTTAATCTCCAAAACAACCCTGCGAGATAGGTTAGGCTGAGAAAATACAGTGGCTGGCCTTAAGTCATGCCCAGTGGGCTTCACAGCAGAGCGGGGATTCAAACCCTAGTCTCCCAGGTCCTAGTCCAGCACTCAAACCACTACACCACCCCTGGATCCTTGGCCACGCTAGTTCCCGGGGGTGCTCGGAGTCCAGAATATATGGAAGGGCCTTCATCAGCTACCTGAGTCCTAGATCTCCCTTCTCGGCAGTGTTAGAAACTCAGTTATATAAGATAGGCGCCAAATGGCTCCTTAAACCAGGGTTGCAGTCGCCAAAACGGAAAGCCTAGTTGCCATTTCAGGCCAGACAGCTCGGAAGTCATATTTTTCAGTGCAGCTTTTGCGTTTCCTGAAATTCATTCTAACTTAAGGTTACCAGATTTTTTTCAATGAATCTTTCAACTTCAGTAGGAATGATAGGATTTTGTCAGGGGGCTGATTGGTAAATCCGGGGACTGTCCCCGGGAAACGAGGATGTCTGGTAACCTTATTCTAACTGTGCGGGTAAAATATAATGGATAGAATTCTACAGGATGTGTTGCTCATGTGTGAATACAGTCTAGATCCAACGGTCCCCAGGTATGCACCTCCAGATGGTGGCGATGCCAGGTGCTATCCTGGCCATTGGGCATCTTCACTTGGTTGCAAGTTGCCGGTAAAGGTAAAGGGACCCCTGACTATTAGGTCCAGTTGTGGCCGACTCTGGGGTTGCGGCGCTCATCTCGCTTTACTGGCCGAGGGAGCCGGCGTACAGCTTCCAGGTCATGTGGCCAGCATGACTAAGCCGCTTCTGGCGAACCAGAGCAGCGCACGGAAACACTGTTTACCTTCCCTCCGGAGTGGTACCTATTTATCTACTTGCACTTTGACATGCTTTCAAACTGCTAGGTTGGCAGGAGCAGGGACCGAGCAACGGGAGCTCACCCTGTCGCGGGGATTCAAACTGCCGACCTTCCGATCGGCAAGACCTAGGCTCTGTGGTTTAACCCACAGCACCACCCGCTTCCCAAGTGGCCGGTAGCCCAGTACAAAATGCGCCTGGCGAATTGTGAGCGCTGCTTCTTGATCAGTGAGCTTGATCAGCAGAATTCCCCCCCCCCCCATCTGCTGTGATCTGGCAGGGAGTTTTGGGGGGGAATTCTGTGCATGTTATTGTAAAGGAGAGAGCGGAGACTCGTAGTCCTCCTTAGCTGGAGAAATGGTTGCCTTATGGGAGCGGCCTCCTCTGTGCTCAGGAATGTGGGATAGCGAAAGGGTGCGTCAGGCGACCTCCTTCCCCATGCCAAGAAGATGCTGAGAAGAGGGTGAAGCAAACTGAGGCAGGGAAAACATGCAGCTTTGCAGCTAAGCCCACAAGGAGTTGTTGGTCCTCCCAAAGACTTATAAACAGGGGCGGGGGCAGCGAACTTTCCCAGCGCTTTGTTTTCTTACAGGAAAGCTTCCACAAAAGCAACAGTGAATCTGTGCTAATGTCTATTGCAAATAAATATGCAGGTTGGCAATTTCAAAAGGTTTTTAGCTTTGCTTCCTAAATATGTTTCCTAATAAAAAAAACACTGCGGAGGTTTGCGTGGGAAGTCACGAAACAATGTGACTATTAAATTTGAAGTTGGAAATTCAATAAAATTACATTGTCTATATAAAAACACAGCTAAATATGTTACCTCAATACTGAGCTGGGTTCAAGGTCTTTGTACAGTGGTACCTTGGTTCTCAAATGCCTTGGTACTCAAACAACTTGGAACCCAAACACTGCAAACCCGGAAGTAATTGTTCCACTTTGCGAACTTTTTTTGGAGGCTTGACTTGTTATGCTTCCGATTTGAGTGCCACACTTCCGTTTTGAGGTCTGTCTGTTTTTGCTATTTTGCCTTTTTGTTTTTGCGGCGCTTTTTTCGTTTTTGCGACTGTGTGGAACCCAGTCCAGTTACTGATTGATTGATTGTGTGACTGAAGTACTTTGTTTACTGCTTTCATTTTATGGAGCAGTGGTCTCATTAGATAGTAAAATTAATGTTATTTGCTCTTTTAGGGGTTGTTTTTAAAAGGCTGGAACGGTTTAATCCATTTGCATTACTTTCTATGGGAAAGCGTGCCTTGGTTTTGGGGCGCTTTGGTTTTGGATCAGACGTCCGGAACAGATTTAAGTTTGAGAACCAAGGTACCACTGTATTAATTTGCCAAACCTTGACCAGCTAAGGTCCAGGGGTGGCCTGAACCCTTCTATCCCAGCTTGATCCCTGAGATCAGGGACGGCCAACTCCTCTAAGAGACTGTGATCTACTCACAGAATAAAAAACTGGCAATGATCTACCCCTTGTTTCAAGGCAAAGCTGTTGAGCTTTTTTAGGGAGAAGGGGGAAAGTCGCTCACCGCTAAGGAAAGGGAGCCAGCGATCGACCGCGATCTACAAAAACCTCCTGGGGATCTACCAGTAGATCACGATCAACCTGTTGGACATCCCTGCCTGAGATCATCTGCAAGATGTTCGGTCATTCCCCCAGTTGGCGAGGCTCGCTTGACAGCAGCGAGAAACTTTGGCCCTGTCCTGCGGAACACTCTGCCACTAGACATTCGGCAGATGCCTTCTGCGTCAACATCTTAAACTCCTGCTGAAAGCTTTTCTGCCAGGCTTGTGCAGGCAGTGAAGAGCACGTCCTTCCAAAATGGCAAATTGACCTCTTAAGACATCCCATAATAGGCATCTGCTTGGCTTCTGCGGGACACAGGGTGCTAAACTTTGGCTTGATCCAGAAAGGAAGCTTTTTGTAAGATCTCCCTCACCCCGCAGAGGTGAGTCTGGCACTTTCATCATATGGAGAAGGTTGACTGCTGAAGACAGACTCACCTCTCTGCCCTGGCTTTTGACATTTGAGGTGCATAGTTTTAAGTCCCACCTTATTTCTGTGATCGTAAACTACTTTAAGCTGTTTTCAGTATTTTAATGGTTGTAAGCTGCCCTGGGACCTTGGGGCAAAGGGTGGGAAATTATTATTTTTTTTAAAAAAAGAAATTATTGTTATTATTACTATTTTCTTTTATTCCTGCAAGTTCTTTCCCCTTTTCGGGTTTACCGTCAATAACGCCACCTTGAATTTCTATTTTGCAATTGTAAGATGACCAACTTCTCCCCTCTTCCTTTTTGTGATACATAGTTTGGGCTATTTTGGACACACACACAAGCCCCGACTCTTGGATATATGCGTCACTTGTTCTAAGTATGACACAGATAATAAGTGTCATTGAGTAGTGATTTGGAGGTGGGGGAGGGGCATGGATGGGGGGGGAATACACTCTGCTTTTGCTGCCTCCGCCGCCCTGTATGGTGTCATGAAACGTGACTTATGAATCGTAGCAACAGGCAGATTTATGTGGAATTGTATCAGCGTAACTGCTTTTTTTATTTATTTTGGTGCTGAGTTTAAGGCAGCTGGAATTCTGAATATATGCCTCTTTGCACCCTGGAAAATCTTACTGGATGGAAAGAAATGCTTGTGCTTCAAAAATCTCTTTGCATGTGTGTGAAACCTGCAGGATTGCTGATGAGAAACTGCACGTATTTCTTTATTGCAGTGGACAACCACAGCACCCCTTTCTTGCTTGCCCCTACAAGGAATGCTGGCGGTGAAAGCCAGAGGTCCCTAAACTTTTTGGGGGCCACCCACACCCTAAAAAGCATTTTTCCGAGCAGCAATTTGCATGACCCACAATGGAAGATAACAACACAACAAAATTCAAAACAGTAACGCTTAATTGCACGTTTATTCAAAATCCAATTAAAACATTTAATTTAATTACTGTACTTTTCCGTGTATAAGACTAGGTTTTTTTAACTTAAAAATTATGTGAAAAACTGTGGGCCGTCTTATACATGGGGCAATCTCCCCCCCATTTTCTTAAATTGGAGTCCCTAAAAATAGGGGGCGTCTTATACACGGAAAAATACGGTAATTCAGCAAAATGGATAAATGGTTCCAGTGATGCTTACTTTTCAAAGTCTGATAATAATAATAATAAAGAATAACAACAACAATAATTTGCACCTCCAGTGCCCCGCTGCTGCCCCCTGTGCCTCTTAGGTAAAGGTAAAGGGACCCCTGACCATTAGGTCCAGTCGTGGCCGACTCTGGGGTTGCGGCGCTCATCTCGCTTTACTGGCCGAGGGAGCCGGCATACAGCTTCCGGTCATGTGGCCAGCATGACTAAGCCGCTTCTGGCAAACCAGAGCAGCGCACGGAAATGCCGTTTACCTTCCCACCAGAGCCGTTCCTATTTATCTACTTGCACTGGTGTGCTTTTGAACTGCTAGGTTGGCAGGAGCAGGGACCGAGCAACGGGAGCTCACCCCGTCACAGGGATTCGAACCGCCAACCTTCTGATCGGCAAGTCCTAGGCTCTGTGGTTTAACCCACAGCGCCACCCGCGTCCCTAAGCACCCCTCTTAGCACCCCCCAAAAAAGTGTACTGGCATGAGTTGTAATGTTAGTTCTTCACTAAATGGTTTAAGCAGAACTGGAATGGGTGAGGTGCAGACAGAAGCCCCCCTCTGCAGCATTCGTATAGTGAATGTGGGATTTGACGCAGCAGGTCTCCTTATACAGAGTCAGACCCTCCCATCTGTCAGGCCCATTATCATCATTGCTGACAGGTGGGGCATTCTAGCCCCCTCTGGAGGCACCAGGGACTGAACTTTCTGCCTGCAAAGCGGACGCCCTGCCAGTGAGCCACAGCCCTTCCCTTTAAGGACATAGGAAGTTGCCTTACACTCTTATCTACCTCGGTATGGCCTGCACTGACTGGCAGCAGCTCTCCTGGTTTTCGAGCAGGGGGGCAACTCTCAGCCCTGCCTGGAGCTGCTTGGGAACTGAATCCAGGACACTCTTCATGCAAAGCACATGCTCTGCCACTGAAATACAGCTGCTCCCTTTAAAAAAACAACAAACTAAGATTCTAGTCCTCATGGTTCTGAAGAAAGGGCTGGTTTAAACAGGAACAGAGGTCCCTGCCTTATTCCATGTCACACCCTTGATCCATTTAGCTTAGTATTTTCTGCGCTGATTGGCTCTCCAGATTTTTGGTCAGGGAACAGTCCCAGCCCCACCTGCAGCTGACGGACATTGTACTTGGGACCTCCTGTATTCAAAGCACATGCTCAGCCGCTGAGTTTTCCGCCCTTCCCCTGCAGAAGGTTAACAATCATCTACGTGTAATCCTGGAAATATTTTTTCCAGCCTCGGCTACGTTAAGTCATACTTGCTTGGCCCTGCCTCATGCCTGAGGAATGACTCGTCACTGCTGCCTCAGTGTCCCTGTCTCTTAAAAAAGAGAAATGGACGCAGGACACCCTTGCTGATTCCTCGTTAATCCAGGAGACTTGGTGTAATTAGCCCTGATGAGGTATTTGACAAAACACGATGGCCCCGTGAGCTAGGGATTCTGCCTCTCCCGCCCTCGCCATATGACAAAGCACCTTGAAGACCTGACTAAATGGAGCTATTTATAAGCAGGGTGTCTGCAACCTGTGAATTTGAGCGCCTGTGAGTTCCTGAGCCTGAACGCGGGAGGGCCTTGCCGCATGCAGCCTTGGAGCCGTGTTTGCTTCGGTGATGTGCCATGGGGGCTGGCGGAAGGGGCTGTTTGGGAGAGCGAAAACCCTGTAGCTATAAAGCCAGAGCAGGCGACCTCTCCCCTTTTGCATCCTGGCATGGTACAGCCCCAGCGGACCGCACCACATGACACCTCTGACTTGTTACAGCCAAGTTACAGGGAACCAGGCAGAGGGCCTTCTCGGTAGTGGCACCTGCCCTGTGGAACGCCCTCCCACCAGATGTCAAAGAGAACAACAACTACCAGACTTTTCGAAGACACCTGAAGGCAGCCCTCTTTAGGGAAGCTTTTAATGTTTAACAGACTACAGTATTTTAATGTTGGAAGCCGCCCAAAGTGGCTGGGGAAACCCAGCCAGATGGGCGGGGTATAAATAATAAATTATTATTGTTGTTGTTGTTGTTGTTTCATAGAGTCACAGAATTGTAGAGTTGCAAGGGACCCCAAGGGTCATCTAGTCTAGGGGTCAGCAAACTTTTTCAGCAGGGGGCTGGTCCACTGTCCCTCAGACCTTGTGGGGGGCCGGACTATATTTTGGGGGAAAAAATAATGAACGGTTTTTGCCCACCAACAAAGAGGCCTGAAGATGCTTCGCTTTACCTGTCCCAGTTGTCGTCCCAGTAGCCGCAGCTGGGCTTATCCATCCAGCCAGGCAGTTTCTGGTTAAGAACAGACCTCCAGAACAAATTAAGTTCTTAACCTGAGGTACCACTGTAATTTGAACAGAGGAGAGGAGGAGAAACGTGGGATGTAATAATGAAGATTTGGTGGAGGCAGTTCTACCTGGTTGTCATTTTCAGGTCCAAAAGGAAGCCAAAACTACGACCTTGGATTGAATCTCATTTCTGCCACAAACTGATCAGGTCAACCTTGGCATGCTACACAATCTTTTGGTCTCAGTCTTGGCATTGAGCCCTGGGGATGATAATTCTGGCCTACCTGTCAAGGATGATGTAAGGATGATGAGGTAAGCTACAGGAGGTGCTTTGAAAGCACTGCATAATTTCTAATTTTTGAAATTAGTGCAAAGTTCAAGGTCCTTGTATTAATTTGCAAGGCCCGAACAATTTAGGTCCAGCTTGGTGACTTCCTGGACCCTCGTTCCCCGAGTCGGTGAGGCACATTTGGCAACAATAAGAAGCCGAGCCTTTGGTGCCATTGGCTCAATCCTGTGGAACGCTCTGCCACTAGATATTTAGCAGTCGCCTTCTGTGCCAACTTCTCAATGCCTGCAGAAAACTTTCCAAATTCTGCCAGATCTTCGTAAGCGATTAAGAGCACATCTTTCCACAACAGTTATCTGATGTCTGATTGTGTCTTGTCAGCCCAAGATGACGCTGTGGTTTTTCGAGGAAGTAGTCAAGCACATGTCAAGGAAAATATTACTGGTGCCTACTTGCGCTTTTCCTCCCTGCCTTTGAGCACCCTAAATAAAGCGGATTTGTTGGGTCCTTTTCTCAGAGGCCAGGCTCAACCCTTCCATTGATTTGAGGCCAGTCTTCCAGAAGGCTGGCTTCCTGAATTCTCTCTCCTGTTCTCCCCCCTCCGGTGTCGTCGGAGGCTACCTATTTTGACTTGAACTTGAGTTTCCTATGGTATGTGCCGCAGTGCTCATTTTCGAAAGCCTCCAGTGTCGTCTGGAGCAGATTAATTCGAAAGGTTGAAGTCCTTGGGCCGCCATATGGTTGAGTTTAAAATAATGGATTTGGAGGAGATAGGCTGAAGGTTCGTTGTGTGTACAGATGGGAATTGTGTGTGAGTGAGGGAGAAACTTCAGAATGTGGCTTTCGGAGGAAGCAGCTGAAGTATTGCTGAGGATTTCGTTTTTTTAAAGAGACGATTGCGAGCCCTTGTGGCTATTGAGAGGAAATTGTGGGTGGAGAGTCCCAGGATTATATGTCTTCTGGTTACAGGATCGGTTTATCCACCCACCCCTTAAAGGACGCTGCAGCCACAGCTTGGTGTGTCCTCCTAAGATGCAGCATCAGGGAGGGCCACAGTTTGATTCTATACTCTTGAGAAGAGAGAGCAGAACAGGTTTCCTGTAGGACGCTTGGATTAACTGGCGAGGATACAGGGGCAAGAATTTGGCACTGATGCTCAGAGGAAGAAGACTTCCCAACCCAACTTCAGCCAGGGTTGAATTTGAATTGTGAGACCGCCCTCTCGGCTCCCGGTGCCTTCAGCTTTGTGTGTGTTTTCTGCATTTATTTCCCAAATTCTTTCCTCTAAGCAGCTCAAGGAGGCATACATAGTTCTCCCCCTCCCCCCCAATATAGCCTCACAACTACCCTGTAAGGTAGGCCAAGCCATGAGTGAGCTCCATGGCTGAGTGGAGATTTGAACCTGACCTCCCAGACCCTAGTCCAGCACTCTAACCCAGGCATAGGCAAACTCCGGCTCTCCAGATGTTTGGGACTATAATTCCCATCACCCCTAGCTAACAGGACCAGTGGTCAGGGATGATGGGAATTGTAGTCCCAAACATTTGGAGGGCCAGAGTTTGCCTATGCCTGTGGATCCAGAGAGGGGGGAGGGAATTGACACATGCTTTTCAAGGTCCGACGTAATATCAAGGCGCGCCAGCTTTCAAACGTATCTGTTAGGTATTAAATAGGCTCACTACATGCCATTTGTTCGATCGGCTGACTCGGATTATGTCCCCTTCCTCGGACATGATTGATCCGGTCGTTCCCCGTGCTGTAGGCTTTTCCGTCTACTTGTTGGGTCTCTGGAGGAGTCTCTGCTTCACACAGAGACTCCTTTAATAATAATAATAATAATAATAATAATAATAATAATAATAATAATAATAAATTTTATTCATATCCCGCCCTCCCCAGCTGAAGCCGGGCTCAGGGCAGCTAACAACAATAAAACAGTACAACAGTACAACACAACACAACACAACACTCTAAAATCATTCATTATAAAATTAATTCAAATCACACCAATGGCAACCATTGTGCCAGAGCTCCGCGAAGATTGCTGAAGGAGGGAGTCAGGCTGTGCCCTGGCCAAAGGCCTGGTGGAACAGCTCTGTCTTGCAGGCCCTGCGGAAAGATGTCAAGTCCCGCAGGGCCCTGGTCCCTTGTGGCAGAGTTTCTGATGAGGCAGCGTGCTCAGAAGTTCTGTGCAGAAGTGCTCAGAACACAGACTCAGCCAGAACAACAGAGCAGGAAGCTCCTTCTGAAGCAGAATTGCTCAAAGCCCAGGCAGGCTTCTGTAGGGAGATACGGTCCTTCAGACAGTTTGGGACCCAAGCCATGTAGTATATACTTACAGCAGCAATTCCCAAAGTGGATGGCACTACTCTCTTGTGTGTTTGTGTGTGATTCTCTAGGAAGCTCGTCCATTTTCTTCAATTAGTTAAATATTTTTAATTGGATATTGAATAAATGTGTAATTGATCATTACTACTTTGAATTTTATTGTGTTACTAACTTCCTTGGTGGGTCATATTCTGAGTAATGCTTTTCATAGGGTAGTGGGCACTGGGGGTGACTTTATGGAACCAAGGGAGCAGTGTTAGAAACTCAGATATATAAGCCAGGGGCCAAATGGCTCCTTAAACCAGGGTTACAGTCACCATTTTTCAATGCAACATTTGGTTCCTGAAATTCATTCTGATTGTGCAGATAAAATATTGTTGTTGTTTAGTCGTTTAGTCGTTTCCGACTCTTCGTGACCCCCTGGACCAGAGCACGCCAGACACTCCTGTCTTCCACTGCCTCCCGCAGCTTGGTCAAACTCATGCTGGTAGCTTTGAGAACACTGTCCAACCATCTCGTCCTCTGTCGTCCCCTTCTCCTTGTGCCCTCCATCTTTCCCAACATCAGGGTCTTTTCCAGGGAGTCTTCTCTTCTCATGAGGTGGCAAAAGTCTTGGAGCCTCAGCTTCAGGATCTGTTCTTCCAGTGAGCACTCAGGGCTGATTTCCTTCAGAATGGAGAGGTTTGATCTTCTTGCAGTCCATGGGACTCTCAAGATAAAATATAGCAGACCGAATTCTACAGGATGTGTTGCTGGGGTGCAAAAACAGTCAAGATCCAAGGATCTCTAAGCGTGCGTCTCCAGATGGTGGAGACGTCTGCCGCCATCCTGGCGCTCATCCAGGTGCAAAATGCTCTGCAAGGGAGTGATGGCTTGAAAAGGTTTGGGAACCACAGGTGTATATAGCATCTTTCAAAAATGCCTACCAGCCTGTTAGCATGGCTCAATAAAAGCCTGCCACTGGTAGCTCACCACTCGTTCGGACAAGAGACCCGCAGCTAGGACATGGCAGGGCAATGTGCGTGTCCGAGTGGATTTTCTTTGCTTCCGGACTGTGCTTGCTGGCATCAAGCTTGTGGTTTGCACCCTCCTTGCGCCCTGCTGAGTCACTGGGAGAGCTTTGTTTGCATCCCGCTGATTATGAGTGACAGGGCTATCTTTACCAACGATGCTGTCATGTTGCCTTGGCTGCTCAAGGCAAGCAGATTCCTCCCGGGGCATAAGCAGGAGAACCTTGGCTGAAACAATTTTGGCCAAGTCATATTGTGACATAAGAAGCTGCCTCCTAGTGAGACAGACCCTCAGTCCATCTAGTGTAATATTGCCTACACTGACTGGCAGCCACAGCTCTCCAGGAATTCAGGCAGGGGACATTTAAGACCTTGCTTAGAGATTCTGTCAGGGATTGAAACTGGGGCTTTCTGCATGCAAAGCAGAAGCGTCTTCCCTGAGCTACCCCTAAAAGTAAAGTCAAGGTTCTAGTCCTCATGTTTCTGAATAAAGGGCTGAATTAAATAGAATTTTTTAAAAATTACAGTATTCATTAGCACAGAAAGGTTCCATATTCGAAGTCAGACCATTGAGGTCCAGCTGGATCAGTATCGTCATGCCTCGGTTGTAAATATTAAGATTATACCAGCAAGAATGAGTCTTTCTGTTTTTAAAAAAAAATGTAAACCAAGTCTTACTAACTAGTAGGGGATGCAGGTGGCACTGTGGGTTAAACCACAGAGCCTAGGACTTGCCGATCAGAAGGACGGCGGTTCGAATCCCCGCGACGGGGTGAGCTCCCGTTGCTCGGTCCCTGCTCCTGCCAATCTAGCAGTTCGAAAGCACGTCCAAGTGCAAGTAGATAAATAGGTACCACTCCGGCGGGAAGGTAAACGGCGTTTCCGTGCGCTACTCTGGTTCGCCAGAAGCGGCTTAGTCATGCTGGCCATATGACTCGGAAGCTGTACACCGGCTCCCTCGGCCAGTAAAGCGAGATGAGCGCCGCAACCCCAGAGTCGGCCACGACTGGACCTAATGGTCAGGGGTCCCTTTACCTTTACTGACTAGTGATTTAAATCGTGATTTAAATAGATTTGATTTAAATCAAATCCACCCTGACTTAACGTCGAAAGAGAAGTGCAAATTATTGGATTGCTCAGTAGGTTAGAGCGTGGTGTTGATAACGCGAAGGTTGGGACTGCTGTGTATTCCTTCATTGCAGGGGGTTGGACCAGGTGATGCTCAGGGATCCTTTCAACCCTATGATTCTGTGATCTTGCTTGGTACGATTCCCTCTGGAAAAAGAAGTATAATGGAGAAAATGGCACATAATTTGGGATTTTGATAAAGGCTAGAACCTCCAGACATTTTGTCACAAAATTGCTCTGACTTGGACGCCACAGTTGAGCAAGGTCCGGTGGGTGTAACTTTGGCCTCTTGCTTGTCCTGTGTTAATGGATGCTTTCCAATTTGTGCCACCCGAGGATGTGGGCAGGATCCTTGGGAAATGTGAGAGCCGCCACATGTGCGCTTGATCCTTTCCCTTCCTGGCTCATCCAAAGGGCGAGCGGAGGCCAAAAGATATAATCCAGAAACATTGGAAATGTTCAAATGATTATTTATGTAGACAAAGATTAAATGTAAGGTATTGGTTGTGTTTAGAATAGATTTATGAAAGATTTAGAAAACTTATTGATTAGAATATTTGTGTGAGATTGTATGGGAAAAATACAGAATAACAGATACAATCTTGCTTAAAATGTATATAGGAAGTGCAGTGTAAGCGATGGAAGTCAATCAATGAAATTTTGTTATTGAGATATTTGTAGAATAAATTTGGAAGAAATTCTTCCAACTTTTCTTCTTTTTCTCTTTCTTTTTTCTTTTCTTCCTTTTTTCCTCTTTTGTCCTTTTTTATATATGTGTGCTTATCTGAAATATATAAGTATGTATGTATTTGCAATATTTTGCTTATATTTTGTAATAAGTATGTTAAATAAATTATGTAAAAAAACAAAAAACAAAGGGCGAGTGGAGGGCTGGCAGAGGGGGCGAAGGTGCCTTCTTACAACAAGGCAGGATTCCAGGGCACCTAAAGGAGGCAGTTAAAAAACCTCTGTTGAAAAAGCCCTTCCTGAATCTCACTGTATTGGATAGTTATCAGCCAGTTTCCAATATCCCATTTCGAGAGAAGGAATTAAAGCGTGTGGTGGCATCTCGGCTCCAGTGCTTTTCTGGAGGAGACAGATTCTCAAGACCCATGTCCTTCTGGCTTCAGGCTTGGCTTTGGGACAGAAATGGCTTTGGTCACCTTGGTGGGTGACTTACGTTGGGAACTGGACAGGAGGAAAGAGTCCCTGTTCTGCTGGACCTCTTGGTGGATTTTGATACCATCAACCATGGTATTTTTCTGGGCCGCCTGGCTGGGATGGGACTTGGAGGCACTGTTTTACAGTGGCTCCGTTCCTTCTTGCCAAGGTGAACCCAGAAGGCTCATAATTATCTGTATGGATTAAGCAGAGTTTATATAGTTTTAATTCTATCAGCGTTTACTTGTATTTTAATGGTCAATTTTTCTATATTCTTGTTTTTATCTGTAAGCCTCCTTGAGTCCCATCAGGGAAAACGGTGGAGTACAATTAAATGCAATAATAATAATAATAAATTTGGCATTTTTTTTATTACAAATAAAGCAAAACTATCATTTTCAAGACAACCTTTGTCATGACATGAACTTGGCAAATCTGGAACTAGACTTAATAATCCGAGAACGCTGGTATTCTTTTCTTTGTTTTTTCCCCCCAAGTAAATTTTAATTATTTTCTTTAAATATTCTTTTCCCAACAATTCTTATTATCACAATATATTCCCTTTGACTTTGCCGAGTCTTGACTTCCCTCCCTCCCTACAGTATATTTATCACATTCTTATCACGTATATTATTCTTATATCTCTACTATTTTACATTGAAGGTATTATTCCAGTCCTGCTGGTGTCTTTAAGTTTTTACAGTTCTCCTTTAAGTATTCAATAAATTTACTCCAATTGTTCTTGTATCTCTGGTCCTCTTGGTCCCGGATCTGCCCTGTCAATTTGGCAAGTTCCGCAAATTCTGTCATCTTCATCTCCTTGATGGTTGGTATATCTTGTGTTTTCCATTTTTGAGCCGGTAGGGTTCTTGCGGCGGCTGTGGCATACATGAACCGATTCTGATCTTTTGTTTTAATCTCCCTTTTTCTTTGTTATTTAAACCCATGTGCAACTGTACTCATTCTACGTGCCCATTTGATAATTTTGTTTTTCGTCTTTTCATTTTCACCCGACATCTCTGTTCTTGGTACGTTATAAAATGTAATTTTTAAAAAGAAGAAAAAGTTTACCAAGAAGGGAAGAGGAGGTCCGTCTTCACCATTTGCCGAAAGCTGTATAAAGAAAGGGCCAGACGCACTTCTCTGGGGACGGAGTCCCACAATTTAGGGGCTGCCATGTTGTTGTTGCTTAGTCGTTTAGTCGTGTCCGACTCTTTGTGACCCCCTGGACCAGAACACGCCAGGCCCTCCCGTCTTCCACTGCCTCCCACAGTTTGGTCCAACTCATGTTGGTCTCTTCAAGAACACTGTCCCACCATCTCGTCCTCTGTCGTCCCCTTCTCCTTGTGCCCTCCATCTTTCCCAACATCAGGGTCTTTTCCAGGGAGTCTTTTCTTCTCATGAGGTGGCCAAAGTCTTGGAGCCTCAGCTTCAGGATCTGTCCTTCCAGTGAGCACTCAGGGCTGATTTCCTTAAGAATGGATATGTTTGATCTTCTTGCAGGCCACCATAGAAAAGCCTGAGTATGAAATTCCTGCATTGCCTGGGGTGGGACTGCATGGCCCTTGTGGTTCCTTCCAACTTTATGATAAGTTTATGATTCCATGGCCCGCCTTTCCTGCCTTGCAGCCCCCGTCCCCAAAGGCGTTTGCTGGAAATCTCCAAGCGGCGGCAGCTGTGGAAACACTTGGGGAGCTGCCATCTGCAGGCTTCGCGGACCATTTTTGCCACATAATTTATAGTTTTGCTTTTCTGGGAAAACAAGAGTGGCGATGCAGCATCCGTCCTCCCTGGGTGTGTCTGGAGCGCTCTCTCTCCCTCTCCCTTGTTTGAATTGGCTTCTCCTGGAACTGGTTTTCTGGAGAGCCTTTAGATAATCCTGACTGCCTTCTCCACACACGGGGGAAACCAGAGTTCAAGGCTGCCCAGCCTCTGTTTCTGCCAAACAGACAAACAAACAAGCAAACAAACAAACAAACAAACAGACAAGAGTGCTAATTTGCAACTGCTGTTTTGCAGCAGCTGCCTGAAGACCTCTGCTTTTGCGACTGCTGTGGGGAACCTGCGGTTTTCCAGATGTTGCTGGACTCTCCAGCCCCTCTCTCTGTCATCCTTAACCAGCCAGCCAGCATGTTGGATGGCAGGAACCCGAAGCCCAACAGTATTAGGGTGGCGAGGCTGGCTAGAGCCGACCAGAAGGTTGCCATTACCACCCCACGTTGCTTTTCACCCTTTGCATAAGTGGTACCCGAACTTTTTTGGGAGGGACCACTGTCCTCTTGGTTCCATCAACCTATCCTGTATAAAAAGCATTATCCAGAAGAGTGGTTTGCATGACCCGCTAAGAAAGAGAATACAGTGGTACCTCGGGTTACAGACACTGCAGGTTACAGACTCCGCTAACCCATAAATAGTACCTCGGGTTAAGAACTTTGCTTCAGGTTGAGAACAGAAATCGTGCTCCGGTGGTGCGGCGGCAGCAGGAGGCCCCATTAGCTAAAGTGGTGCTTCAGGTTAAGAACAGTTTCGGGTTAAGAACGGACCTCCGGAACGAATTAAGTTCGTAACCCGAGGTACCACTGTAACGCAGTGAAATTTCATTCAAAATCCAGTTAAAACTATTTAGTTTCATTAGTTCCACAAAACTGATGAAACTGAGCCAGGGATTCCAGCTTTGCTGATAGTTGGGTGGTCATTTATGCTGCCCTGCAGCCCCCTTGCTGCTTAATGCTCCCTCTGGGAATCCCACCGCCCCCCCCAAGGCAAGGTACTGCCCATTTAGGGAGCCCCGGGTCTAAACCCTCTCCCGGATGGGGCATGTGCTGACCCAAGACCCCTTTGGTAGCGGGAGAGCCTATTCTGCCTTCACTTTCTGCAGGGGGGCGGGGGGAGGCTTATGCAGAGGGTAGACGAAAGCCTTGCCGATGGACCTTTGGCTGGATTTGGGGTGGGGGCCTGGCTGCCTGCTGGAGACCCTGCCCTTCATTTTGAGCAGTGTGGCGGCCAAGGATTCATTGTAGCACATTACAAGAATGAAGATTCCGATGAAGCGTCAGGGAGAGCTTTCTGCGGGGAAGAGCTGTGGGTCAGTGGAACAGATGACACTTTGGAAGATGGTGGACTCTCCTTCACGGGAGGTTTTTAAACAGTTTGGATGGTCCATTTGTCAGGGATGCTTGGACTAGTAGACCCTTGGGGTCCCTTCCAATTCTACGATTCTGTATCATAGCTGTTGGCTAGGGTTTTGCTAAAGCTGACATCTAAATGCTTGTAGCAACCCATTTATTTGTTTGTTTCCATCACTGACCTATTGCGCTTCCTCATTTCATTTGGACACATTTTTATGTTGTGTGGGGCATCCTTTTCCTTTCCTGAGTGCGTTGCAGAGGGTTGGTTTGGATGACCCTTTGGGTCCCTTCCAGCTCCACAGTTCTGTGATTCTGTGAATGCAAAGCATAGTTTCCCTGCACGCGGCTCTGACCTGTTTAGGCACCTTCCGGGTATTTTACAAATGCCTTAAAATGATCAATAAAGAGATTTCTAGTTGCCCACCCAAGTTTTTCAGACAACCTGTAAATCTGGCCCTTCCTTGCCTCTTCCCTCCTCCAGACTGAAGCGGAAGCCCGGATCGATGTCCCACCCGTTCCCACCCACCCGCAAGGAATTCATGATCACATGACCCTGGATATGGACGTCGTCCTATCGGATTTTGTACGCTCAACAGGGGCAGAGCCAGGATTGGCAAGGGATCTTCTTGAAGGTGATGCCCCCCCCCTTTCGATTTCTGAAATTCTACTTCGTTTTCAGGACACGTTTTGCAAAGAGAATCGCACCTTAGAAAGAGAGAGCTCTCTGTGTTTGGCCAGAACCATGTGTCAACGAAGTAAACACAAGAGTTCTCATTTCTCTGTTGGCACCAAGAAGTCTCTCCTTGTTGTTTTATGTTAAGAAGGACATTTGCAGGGTGGGGTGGGGCTTTTCTAGATATTAGGGGATACAATTTTGAGTGGGGTGGCGGCGATGAGATATGTTGGGCGCTGCTTCTTGATAGAAGAGGGGGATTTGACAAGCATCATTGAGTTGATGGGATGGCCACCCTCAGACATCTGAAGGGCCGTCATTGTGGAAGGTGGAGCAAGCTCATGTCCTGCTGCTCCAGAGGGGAGGACCCAAACCAATGGATTCAAATTGTAAGAATGGAGATTCCAGCTGAACATTAGGAAGGAAGAACTTTCTGAGAGCAGGTGCTCTTTCAATATTTCCCTCTGAAGGCAGCCCTGTTTAGGGAAGCTTTTAATGTTTAACAGACTATTGTATTTTAATATTCTGTTGGAAGCCGCCCAGAGTGGCTGGGGAAACCCAGCCAGATAGGTGGAGTATAAATAAATTATTATTATTATTATTATTATTATTAGGTGGAGAACTCTCCTTCATTGGAGGTTTTTCAACAGAGTTTTGATGGCCATCTGTCGGGGATTCTTGAACTCTGATTCCTACATTGCAGGGGGTTGGACTAGATGACCTGGGGGGGAATCTTCCGTCTCTACAGTTCTGTGATTCTAGGATCTGTGATTCGGAGAGGTGAGGTGTCCTCTGCTTGGGGCTAGTTTGGCGGCTTTCCTTCTCTGAACCCTCTCCATTCTCTTTCCTCTGGCGCAGGGAAAAACTGGGACCTGAGCGCCGCCCTGAGTGACTTTGAGCAGCTCCGGCAGGTGCACGCCGGGAACCTTCCCCATTCCTTCAATGAAGGCCGGGCCTTCAAGCACGTGGAAAAGGATGTGGCGTGGCCCCCGCGGCCCCCACTCCAGCGCCAGGATGACATTGTGCAAGGTAGGAGGCGGCGGCGGCCTCGATCGTGGATGTTTGCTTCACAGGGGAGGCGTGGCCCCTGTCCTCTTAAGCCCCTCGTCCTCTGCTGCGGTTCTGATGAAGAGCTAGAGTTCAGTGCATAGAGAGCGTCAGCATGGTTGCAGAAGGGTCCCGATTCAGTCCTCAGTGGCTGCCAGTCAGAGTTGACAGTCCTGAGCTTGATGGACCCAAGAGTCTGGCTCCAGCTGTGACTCCACTTGCGAATAAGCCAGCTGTTTGTGGCTTTGCGGTGCTGAAAACAACTAGAAGTGTGGTGGATCATGTCCAGCATCCTCTTCCCACAGTGGCCAGCCTGGGGGGGAAACCTGCAAGCAGGGTTTGAGCACAAGAGCCCCTTCTCCTCCTCGCAGTTTCCAGCAACTAGTATTCAGGAACATTGCTGCCTCTGACCGTGGAGGCAAAGCAGAGCCATTAATAGGTTCATCGTCCACGGGTTTGTACAGTCATTTTTTAAAGACATCTAAGATGGTGCCCTGGACGCGGGTGGTGCTGTGGGTTAAACCACAGAGCCTAGGACTTGCCGATCAGAAGGTCGGCGGTTCGAATCCCCACAACGGGGTGAGCTCCTGTTGCTCGGTCCCTACTCCTGCCAACCTAGCAGTTCAAAAGCACGTCAAGTGCAAGCAGATAAATAGGTACCGCTCCAGTGGGAAGGTAAATGGCGTTTCCGTGTGCTGCTCTCATTCGCCAGAAGCGGCTTAGTCCTGCTGGCCACATGACCCAGAAGCTGTACGCCAGCTCCCTTGGCCAGTAAAGCGAGATGAGCGCCACAATCCCAGAGTCGGCCACGACTGGACCTAATGGTCAGGGGTCCCTTTACCTTTACCTTTAAGATGGTGCTCATCGCTGCCTCCTCTGGGAGGAGTCTGGTCCGTAGTTTAACCATGCAGTCCTGTCTTTTACCCTTCCTTCAATAACATAGTTTCTGTTGTATGCTCCTGTTTATCCTGGCCTTTGGCGCCTGAGATACGTATGTTTTCAGGACCCAGCCCTATTCCTGTGACTGTGATTTGTCTTAAACTCTTTCTAATATTTAATTTTAAACTGCTGTAAATTCTTCCGCCCCCATGGAGGGTGGGGAATAAATTCAATACATCATAATACATGCAGGTCCCACTTTCCAAACCCTCGCTGTATGAAAATCCACTTATCCAAACATAAACACAAACCTCGCTATGTGCAACACAAATTCAAATATCTAAACAGCCAGAGCTGGCTTCCTTCCTTCCTTCCTTCCTTCCTTCCTTCCTTCCTTCCTTCCTTCCTTCCTTGGAGTTGGCTGGTCAGTGGCAGCCATTTTCAGGCAGGAACCACGCAGGGAGGGAGAGAGATTGGACAAATCGTTTCTCATTTTGCTGGTTGTCTGCAGCCATTTTGGGAAGAAACCATGGAAGGAACAATTCAGAGATTGAGCAAATCCCCAATTAGAAATGGTTCCACAGGGGATAATAGAGACCACCGGCTCTCCATGTGAACACTCGACCTAGTGAACTGTTTCCTGGGAATGTGTTGCATTCGTGAAAGCCTGCGCTGATGAAATAATGGCTCCCCTTTCTCTTTTCAGAAAAGCGCCTGTCTCGCGGCATCTCTCATGCCAGCTCCACCATCGTCTCCATGGCTCGCTCTCATGTCTCCAGCAACGGGGGCGGGGGGAGTGGTGGGGGGATCGGCGGCAGCGGGGAGCACCTCCCAGAGATGCCCATCTGCACCTTCCAGCTTCCCGACCTGACTGTCTACAACGAGGAGTTCCGGTGCTTCATCGAGCGCGATCTCATCGAGCAGTCGATGCTGGTGGCGCTGGAGCAGGCGGGTAAGCACCCATGACGTCAACACTGCGCCATGGCTGTTTTCTTGGGTGGCGGTTGCTCAGGACTTAATCTTCCCTGGGTTCCCTTTCCCCTCTAAAGACCAGGCTCAGCGCTAGAGCATGGGGAAGGATTGCCCGGCTGGCCTGGCCACAGAAGTGATGAGGTGATGCCTGTCATTGGAATTCTACTCAGTATTGATCCAGAGCAGAACTCCAGCATAGTTAGCAGAGTAAAAACTTCAACATGTTGCAGGATTCCCAATAAATAGACCAGAGGCAATTGGATTTCATACAGCAGAGATTTACTGCTACTGGAGGCAAATAAGCATAATGGTCACAAATCAAATACCGGGTGGCACTGTGGTCTAAACCACTGAGCCTCTTGGGCTTGCTGATCAGAAGGTCGGCAGTTCGAATCCCCGCGATGGAGGGCGCTCCCATTGGTCTGTCCCAGCTCCTGCCAACCTAGCAGTTCGAAAGCACACCAGTGCAAGTAGATAAATAGGTACCGCTGCGGCGGGAAGGTAAACGGCATTTCCGTGTGCTCTGTCACCTGTCACGGTCCTCCGTTCGCCAGTAGTGGTTTAGACATGCTGGCCACATGACCCGGAAAGCTGTCTGTGGACAAACACAAGCTCCCTTGGCCTGAAAGCAAGATGGGCGCTACAATCCCATAGTCACCTTTGACTGGACTTTAACCATCCAGGGGTCCTTCACTTTTACCTTTTATTATTTATTGATTACATTTATATAGCACTTTTTCCTCCCTGTGTGGTGTAGCTGGTTCTCCTGCTGCTCCCCACTTTATCCTCACCACAGTCTTGTGAAGTAGGCTGAGAAGTGGTGACCAGCCCCCAAAATCACACCCCGTGAGCTTCATGGCTGAGTGGGGATTCGAACCGTGATCTCCCAGATCCTAGTCCAATACCACACTGGCTCTTAATTCATATATATATTTATATCCTATCATATATCGCAGAATTGCAGCCGGAGAGTCTTATCTGAATTGAAGGGAAGAACAGTCCATTGTTATAAATAAATAAATTGTCCCGATCCCTCCTTGCAGATAGCTGATGCTTTGAATTTGGGGTGCGGGGGGTGGATGTTGGGAAATCGGACCACAAAACCAACTTTGTCACCGCTCCTGTGGCTCTCGGGTCGCACTTTCCTCACGTTTGCCCTGTTAACATCCACTGACACCCCTCCTTTCAGGTTTAATTGTAGGTTGTTGTCGTTGTAAGAGGTATATCAGGAAAAACCGATCTTCAGCCAAGCCAGGCCCTGACCAGCCTGGAGACGCGTTCAGGCGGCTCCCTCGTTCCTTCTCCCCCAGGGACATTTGAGAGGCCCTGTGAGGCAGAATATTTCCGCAAGGTGTGCCATCCTCTGACATAACCTGCTGTTATTCCTCGGGAAGGCAGGGATGTCAGCCTGCTCCAACTCCCCGCCTCCAAATACTGTGCAGACATTTTTCCCTCTGGGTGGCAAGAAAAGGCGCAATCTCTGGAACCATTTTTGAAGGTCCACAACTGTTCCGGCTTCCCCTCAGATGTGGTTTCATCTCTTCTGCTGTTTTGGGGTCCTCTTCCATCCAGCGATGGGGTTAGGTGTTCCTCAGACGTTTACTTTTCTTGATTTTACTGCCTTATCTCTTGTAAATTGCTTTGGGGTTTTTTTTAGTGGTGTGTACATTTTATGAAACTAACGAAGCAAAAAACTGGTCTCCTGGTGCGTCAAATGTCTGGTGAACTGTGGACCAATGTTGGCGTGAGGCTTGGAGAGAAAGAGAGACTGGGCTCGAAAATGCCCAGAACCTTGAAAAGCACAAAATAACTGCTTCCTGTTTGTTCACCTTTTTGACCAGGTCGTCTGAACTGGTGGGCCAATGTTGATCCCAGCTGCCAGCGGTTGCTCCCCTTAGCCACGACGGGCGACGGGAACTGCCTGCTCCACGCTGCATCGCTAGGTAAGACCTCCCTGCCACCAGTTCCGTGCATTTTAAAAGCCAGTGCGATGGGTCGCCCACACAGCGTCCCTGAGCCTTCCACAGAGCCCACAAAATATTTCAGTAAATATCCCCTGCAAAGCAATCCACGATGCACACAAAGCTCTTCCTGCTTAGATCCCGTCTGCCCAGGCTGAGCCTCGCTTGCACACACCACGCAGCAGCCATTTGTGCGATGCCACGCCCTCTTGGCCGCCATTTTGTGCCTGGCGCCCACGGCACCTTCCTCAAAATTCTAAAAGGTCGCTGACTCCTGGCATAGAATGAGGTATTGAGAGGCCACTTCAGATATCCTAATACACAGCTTAACTGTGTGTGTTAGCATATCTATAAATGTTTATATGGACAAGTAAGAATGTGTGTGTATGTGTGTGTATGCAAATATATATTTACATTACATGCTGTATATGTATAGGTAGGCTCTATATCAGGCACCCCCAAACTTGGCCCTCCAGATGTTTTGGGACTACAACTCCCATCATCCCTGACCACTGGTCCTATTAGCTAGGGATGATGGGAGTTGTAGTCCCAAAACATCTGGAGGGCCGAGTTTGGGGGTGCCTGCTCTATATCATACCTATATACCAGAGCATAGTATACAACTGACAATCAACATTACCAGTATCGTCATAATGTTTCTGAGGGACGTTTGCCATCATAATAGAGAAAATGAATGTTTTCCAGGGACTCAGCTATACAGCTGCAAATAAAACATTTTACATGTGTTGTAAAGTGCAGTATACAAATGTGACACTAGACGGCGGCAGTGAGCTAAGCAAAATTCATTGCATTTTTCAAAACTTTTTTTAAAAAAGCATTTTCACAGCGTTTTTTATATGTGTGTAGATTCCACCCAGTATTGTTCGTGCTTAATGCTTTGGGGAAATAATGTAGTGTTACATTTGTCTACCTATTCATATTTTATGAATTTACAAGTCTCCTTGAGACATCCTTTGGGGGGGGGACAATGAATAAATATAAACCTACATATTGCGTGGCGAGTTCCCCCCCCCCCCCCGGAGAAATGAAGACACAGGACACCAAGTATTAGTTTTAATGGGTGAATTAGGCCAAAACTTTATTGATTACAGGAATGAGTGGTATTGGCTTAGGCATTGGCCCTATCGACTAGCTGGCTTCAGCCCAATGTACTGGATCAGCTGGCGCGGCGAAAAGAGGGTGAGCCCTGGCCGCGCCGACCCTAAATAGGGCAGGCCATGCCTCCCCAGCCACCCGATTGGCTGGCTGGGCAGACAACACGGCCGGGATTCCCCCAATCTCGCGGGGGCTGAAAACACTTCCAGATCGGAAGTGGCTTTTTCAAAAGAGAGCATTATGATTGACAGCTAACATTTTCCACAATTTTGGAGGGTAAAAGATTCCCCCCCCTATCTTATAATGCATATGAAATGGAGAGAACACTTATAGCAACAGATGAAAATGATAAAAGATGGCAAACAAAACTATGAAATAGGCAGGTGGAATGAGTGCAGTTGCACGTGGGTTAAAATATTAAAAATCCAGGTAAAGAATAGTTGCATTAAACATTTCCAGCATTTTTGTTCCTTAATATTTTTTTGGGGGGGGGGAATATTTATCCTCATGGAAGGCAAAGGGGTGGGTGGAATTAATGAATAGAAAGGTTAAGTACCACTTGTTTAGTTTTTAAAAAATCTCTCTTTCCTCCCTGTAGGCATGTGGGGTTTTCACGACCGGGACCTGATGCTCCGCAAAGCCCTCTACGCCCTCATGGACAAAGGGATGGAAAGGGAGGCCCTCAAGCGGCGGTGGAGGTGGCAGCAGACGCAGCAGAACAAAGAGGTGAGGCCTGATCCTGCAGGGCCCTTGGGGTTTCCTGACGACCAGCCTCCACTAGCACCCGGCACTTCCTTGGGGCTGAGGCTCAGCCCAGGATCCCTTTCCTATGCCTTGGAGCGTGGGGATGCCCACAAATCCCAAGCGGTTTTTTATGTCTTCCTTATTGTGGGAGAAAGTTCCCTGGGGGTGGGGGTGGTTCAGGGCAGAGGTTTGCACCGAATCCCCAGTCGGCCAGACTTTATTCAGCAACACGTTACAGGGCAGAGTCCAGAGGGTCTGCAAGAGGACAGTTGTACCTTGGAATCCGTTCCGGAAGTCCGTTTGACTTCCAAAACGTTCAAAAACCAAGGCATGGCTTCCAATTGGCTGCAGGAAGCTCCTGCAGCCAATCAGAAGCTGCGTCGGACATTTGGGTTCCAAAGAATGTTCGCAAACCAGAATACTCACTTCTGGGTTTGCGGCTTTTGGGATACAAGGTACGACTGTATTTCCATTATAACACATTACACAGGCAAAATGCACGTCATCTGAGCTGCTTTCCCTCCCCCCAACCACCACTTGTCACCCCGTCACCCCACCATATCTCACCCAAACACAGTCCTTTGAAACACTTTGTTGTTGTTTAGTTGTTTAGTCGTGTCTGACTCTTCGTGACCCCCTGGACCAGAGCACGCCAGGCCCTCCTGTCTTCCACTGCCTCCCGCAGTTTGGTCAGACTCATGCTGGTAGCTTCGAGAACACTGTCCCACCATCTTGTCCTCTGTCATCCCCTTCTCCTTGTGCCCTCCATCTTTCCCAACATCAGGGTCTTTTCCAGGGAGTCTTCACTTCTCATGAGGTGGCCAAAGTATTGGAGTCTCAGCTTCAGGATCTTTCCTTCCAGTGAGCACTCAGGGCAGATTTCCTTACGAATGGACAGGTTTGATCTTCTTGCAGTCCATGGGACTCTTGAAACACTCAACCCATTACAGTGGTACCTCAGGTTAAGTACTTAATTCATTCCGGAGGTCCGTACTTAACCTGAAACTGTTCTTAACCTGAAGCACCACTTTAGCTAATGGGGCCTCCTGCTGCTGCCGCGCCGCCGGAGCCCGATTTCTGTTCTCATCCTGAAGCAAAGTTCTTAACCTGAAGCATTATTTCTGTGTTAGCAGAGTCTGTAACCTGAAGCGTATGTAACGTGAGGTAGCACTGTATTATTATTTTTTACCTCCTTGTACCTCACCTGGTTTTTAACTCTTAACATTCCCCCTTAACTGGCTCTTACCAGTTTTGTGGGCAGGCGTACGTGACGGTAGCCTCGCTGATAAAGGCTAACCTAAGTTGCACCTCGTTTTCCAAGCACCGGTTATGTCCACACCAGGCTAGTTTTAGCACCCGATCCTCTCTGAGCATTCAAGAAATCCTGGACGGTTAACCTCCAGGAGCGCCCCATGCCCTGCAAACTTCTTGAAAGTAGCCTCCCGGTGTGGAGAGAAGCCTTGATTTACATATTTGTTTTCCCTGTCTTCCTGTTTGTTTTCCCGCCACCTTAGTCTGGCCTCGTTTACACAGAAGAGGAATGGCAAAAGGAGTGGAACGAGCTGATCAAACTGGCATCCAGCGAGCCACGCATGCACTACGGCACAAATGGAGGGAGCTGCGGAGGGTGAGTGGTATTTCCCTGCTCCCCACAGATCACACCCAAGATTGTTACATTGTGCTCTGCCCTTGGAAGGCTCCCCAGAAACTTCAGGTCGTCCATAATGCAGGAGCAGGAATGTCAAGTCAAGTCAAGTAACCTTTATTGGCATCACATAAGCAGGTGGCGCTGTGGGTTAAACCACAGAGCCTAGGACTTGCCGATCAGAAGGTCGGCGGTTCGAATCCCCGTGACGGGGTGAGCTCCCGTTGCTCGGTCCCAGCTCCTGCCAACCTAGCAGTTCGAAAGCACATCAAAGTGCAAGTAGATAAATAGGTACCGCTCCAGCAGGAAGGTAAATGGCGTTTCAGTGCGCTGCTCTGGTTCACCAGAAGCGGCTTAGTCATGCTGGCCACATGACCCGGAAGCTGGACGCCGGCTCCCTTGGCCAATAAAGCGAGATGAGCGCCGCAACCCCAGAGTTGTCCACAACTGGACCCTTATGGTCAGGGGTCCCTTTACCTTTACCTTAAGAACATTCAGAATACATTTAAAATAGATAGGCCAGTGCAATCTCGTCACCACCCCAACAGCACAGTCACCCGCCAAAGAGGCGAGCAATCCGCCTCATCTCTGTGGGTTTCCAGCAAGGGCAGGATCCTGTAGCATATTTTGGTGACAAAAAAATCAAATAGAGGAACTTAGCTACTGTCTTGGTGAGCTCCTGGTCTCTCCCCTGTAATAAGAAGCGCATGACCTCCGTCGCTGGTTTCCATGTTGGAATACATAGATGGTCTAGAAACTGTTGGTGGAGATCATCATATATTTTGCACTTGAGGGCCATGTGAGCTGGAGTTTTCACCAGGTGGGCATCGCATGGGCAGATCCTATCTCCTGCCAAACCCGCAAACCTACCCCAAAGGAGGTTAGAAGGATTAGAATTGAACCTAGCCAGCAAAAAAGCCCTTCTTTCTTGCGGATTAAACAAAAATTGTAAATAATTGAGATTAAATTCTGAGCAGGAATAGATGCGAGGGCGATCTGGCTGCGACATCTATCACCAGGGTTGATTCGGCTGTTCTGGCTGGCTAGGCGGGTGTCCCCTTCTTCCCTCACCGCTCCATGTGAGATGTTTGAAATGCATTGGTCTGGCATCGGGTCTCTAAAATCTGATCAGATCGCCTACACTTTGGAACTCCCTGCCTGTTGATATCAGGCAGGTTTCTTCACTGTACACTTTTCAGCACCTGCTGAGAATATTTTTATTTAGACAAGCCTACTCAGGTGTTCAGAAAACGGATGTGAGTCTTCATCTGCTCTGCAATAACAATTTTAACTTTTCAAAAGACTTAAATTGTTGTTTTTAATTGTTCTTAGCGATCATTTTGCTTTATTCCTTTTTTGTAAACCGCTTTGAGGTCTATTACAATCAAGCGCTGTATAAATTTTATTGCATAAATAAGTTAATGAGCAGAACAGCGCTTTGGAGGCTGCTAGTTTAGAGTAGAGGTTTCTGGTCTTCGTCCCCCATCCCCCCCAGCTGAAGCTGTTTGCATTTTTGCGTTCCGCCAACCACTCCCGAGTCAAAATGTCTGACAGCGCTCCCCTTTCTCCCCCGCCACCCCACAGTGTGGAAGGCTCCGAGGAGCCCGTGTACGAGAGCCTGGAGGAGTTCCACGTCTTCGTCCTGGCCCACGTGCTCAAGAGGCCCATCGTGGTGGTGGCGGACACCATGCTGCGAGACTCTGGAGGGGAAGGTAGGAGCAGTGGCTGTGGAGCAAACCCAGAGGGCAGATATCTCCTCGCTCCACTGAAAAGGGAGGCTGGGCGGCGGGCAACTTCTTCCACAGGGGTGGGGTCAAACCAGATCGGGAATGAGGGGACGGCTCCAGTCGCATCCCGTACATAGAGGGACCCCAGTCGCCAGTGGAGGACTTCTTGGAAGGAGGCAAGGCCCAGAGCAGGCACTTGTGCAGAGGGGCATCGGGCAGACGCTGCTGCCAAGGGTTGCTTTGAGTTCCCGCCAGCATTGCAGTGGACTGAAAGTTAACTCTTGCAGCCCACAACTGAGGGGTATTTCTGTATCATCAGCAGGGTGCTCAGTTCCTTCTCACCTCTCTCTCTCTCTCTCTCTCTCTCTCTCTCTCTCTCTCTCTCTCTCTCAGCATTCGCTCCCATCCCCTTTGGCGGCATTTATCTGCCCTTGGAGGTCCCCGCCAACAAGTGCCACCGCTCTCCCCTGGTCCTAGCCTACGACCAGGCCCACTTCTCTGCCCTGGTATCCATGGAGCATAAAGAACCTCCCAAGGAACAAGGTATGTGCAGAGGGGCAGCGCTTCCAAGTTCTGCTTATGCCCGGCTGAGAAAGCGGAAGGATAAAAAGTCTCCCTCCCTCTCGCACTACGCCGGAAGTCGTGGACATCCACTGAAGCTGAATGTTGGGAGATTCAGGACAGATAAGAAAGGATTTTCCCATGCATCACAGAGTTAAGCTGTGGAACTCACTGCCACAGGAAGATGGCCACCATTTGCCATCAAGTCTCAAGTTTGATGAGAGTGATAGGAAATCACTTCTCCAGCAAGTTTTTTTAGCAACTCCTATCATGTTGCCTCCTACCTTCCTTTCCTCTAACCCAGCGGTTCTCAACCTGTGGGTCCCCAGTTATTGTTGGACTACAGCTCCCATCAACCCTGACCACTGGTCATACTGGCTAGGAATGATGGGAGTTGTAGTCCAACAACATCTGGGGACCCACACAGTCCCCAAAGCACAACCTTAACCTCAACTGAGTCAGTAACTCCATCCCAGCCCCTGCCAACCTCCTTTTGAACCCAAGTCTCCCTCGAGCTGCTGCTGAAAGGGGCGAGCTTCTCAGCCTTTGCCTGCCTGTCTCTCCCCTTTGCTTTCCGGCAGCCTCCCGGCTCTTGCCTTTCCCGGCCTCTGAAAGAGCTGTTCCTTTTTTCTGCCACAGCTGTGATTCCGCTCACCGACTCTGAGCACAAGCTGCTCCCAGTGCACTTTGCTGTGGACCCCGGGAAAGACTGGGAGTGGGGTAAGGACGACAACGACAATGTCCGGCTGGCCAGGTGAGTGGGAAGGGGTCGGTTTGGGGACAACAAAGGGGAGCCGCTCGGGAGGTCGGAAGGACTCAAGACAGCACAGTCTGGGGAAGGCATGGTCTCATCCAGGGTCTCATCCAGCAGGGCCTACGTTCTTAAGGGGTGAGCTTGTGCTGGGTGGGTTGAGAAGGGGAGGGAGGTGGCAGGCGTGGAGAGGGTGGCTGCCTTTTTGAGGAAGGAGAGACGGCCATCTTGGAATCTGGAATTTACCTCCAGCCCGGAACGTCTCCTGCTTCATGGTTTCTGAGCGCCATGGTTTCAACTTGTGGGAGAAAGTTAGGTACTCGGGAGTGTTGGAGAGAGCCTACAGGGAGTCTTCCAGATCTGACTTTTGACTCTGCCTCACATCTTCCCCCTGTTGTTTTCGTTTAGTGTGACGCTCTCGCTGGAAGCCAAGCTGCACCTACTGCACAGCTACATGAATGTAAAGTGGATCACGTTGCCTTGCGAAATGCAGGTAAGGGAAACCTCCTTCCAGTTTCTGAGGAGGGCAGGTGTCCTATAAACCGATTCCTGTTCTGCTCTGGCATGGAGGGAATGCCAGGGGCTAACAGAAGACCCCCCCCAGCCCAAAATAGGTCAAAGCAGACCCTTGCTAACTCCGCTTACCTTTCTCTCTCTCTCTCTCTCTCTCTCTCTCTCTCTCTCTCTCTCTCTCCTGCCCCACTTTCCCTAGGCGCCTCTTGCGCAGCCCGAGTCGCCAACTGCTTCCGCGGGGGACGATGCCCGGTCGGCGGCCGACTCGGGCGACTCGGACAAGGAGTCCGTCTGCAGCAGCTCTGCCAGCAACAGCGGAGGCAGCAAGAGCAGCAGCAGCAAGGACAAGGAGAAGGAGAAGACCAAGAAGGAGCGGGAGAAGGACAAGGAGAAGAAGCGGGCCGACTCGGTGGCCAACAAGCTCGGCAGCTTTGGCAAGACGCTGGGCAGCAAGCTGAAGAAGAACATGGGGGGCCTGATGCACAGCCGGACGGTCAAGGGGGGCGTCAGCAACGGGCAAGGGGGCGAGACCCTGGAGAAGAAGAAGAAGAAGGGCTCTGTCAAGGTGAGGAAAGGCAGCAAGGATGAGGCGCTGTCCAGCGACTCAGCCACTCCGCCCGAGAAGCCCTGCGCCGTGGGCAAGACGGCCGCCGAGAAGCCGCCGGACGGCTGCAAGTACAGCAGCGACGTCCGACTGAGTTTAAGCATCTTGCGGGCGGCCATGCAAGGGGAGCGGAAGTTCATCTTCGCCGGGCAGCTCAAGACCAGCCACCGGCACCCCTTCCAGGAGGAGATGATCCAGCGGTACCTTTCGGATGCCGAGGAGCGCTTTTCGGCAGAGCAGAAGCAGAAGGAGGCGGAGAGGAAGGCGGCAGCGGCGCTGGGCAGCGGCGGGGCGGCGGCCAAGAGGCCGGACTCGGACGGCAACCCCCTCAAAGGCGAGGAGGGCTTGCTGGGCACGGCGTACCCTCCGGGGCTCCCTCCGTACGGGCTCCAGAGCCCCGACCTGGCCGCCGTAGGGGCTAAGATGGCCGGCTTCCCATCCAGCTACTCAGGGGTCTTCACCATCCCTCGCCCCTCCATGACGGGCGGCGTGGAGGGCTCCCACCCGCCCAGCTACCAAGAGAGCCGGAGGCAGCTTGCCGGCGGACCCTGCAGCCCCCTGCCGCCCTATGCCACCTTGCCCAGGCACTGCCCGCCGGGCCGCCCTCACCCGTACCAGACCAGCCCTTCCCACCTGGGCGGGCGCTTCTCTCCCACCGAGACGGACACGCCCCCCGGCTACGTGGGGGCAGACTGCGACCCCTCTCCCTGCCCGGGCCTGCCCACCAACGGCTTCCGGGAGTACACGGAGGCGGGCGGCTGCTCTCCCAAAGGCGGCGAGCGCAGCAAAGCCCGGCTGCTCTACAACCTCCAGCAGACGAAATGCAAACAGCCGAACTGCAGCTTTTACGGGCACCCGGAGACCGGGAACTACTGCTCCTGCTGCTACAAGGAGGAGCTGAAGCGCAAGGAAAGGGAGAGGGAGGCCTTGATACACAGGTTCTGAAGGGCCGGGCACCGGACTTCCTGGCCCCCCGGACCCACGCGATCCGTGGGGAATGCAATAACGCGTCCTCCCTTCCCCTCGCGCCCCTCCCTCCCTGCCTCGTCGAGGAGAAGGGCTGGCCGGTGTCAGAGGGGGCGGCAAGCTGCTGGTGGGGGGCGTGGGGCGGAAGGCAAGACCCCCCCTCACTTCCGGGGAGGGGGGGAGCGTGGATAGAGGACAGCGAAACGCTGTTGGAGAGTAGAGGGGATTGGCAAAGGGTTGGCGGAATCGGGAAGGTTTGAGTTTTGCAGGTCGGAAGCCGTCAAACTGAGCAGATCTTCTAGACCAAAGCTTTGAATTCCAAGGGTAAAACATACGTGGTGTTGAAGGGGGCTTTCTCTCTATCTGCCCCCGACGTGATTTTTCCTTTTTTCATTTCAAAGGGATAAAACCCGCCATCCCTACATTTCCCCCCAAGTTTGAAATCTTTTCCCCCTCTTTTTATTAAGTAATATTAACCAGCTTTTTTGATTTTTTTAAAAAACATTTTTAGGTTTTTCTCCCACCCCCACCCCTTAAAACATGGCTTTTTTTTTAAGTCGGAAAAAGGACCTTTCCCCCTTTCTCTTGAGTCTCAACACTCCTGTTAATCTCCACCTTGTCCAGATTCTGCCCTTCTCCTTCCCGCAATCCTCTCCGGTCTGTCGCAGCTAGCTTCGAAGCCTTTTTAGATGAGTTGGGCTTGAGATATTCTTTTTAAAAAGATATATTTTTTATTAAAACAAACAAAAAAGGACCCTCTCTTGTAGGGAGCTGCGGGTGGGGTGGGCAAAGGGAACCATCAAGTCGCAATACTGAGTGTGTGTGTGTGTGTGTGTGTGATTGAGAGAGAGTTTTTTACTGTGCAAAAAAGCAAAACAAAAACCCAAGCCTGTTCTTTAGATGGTCATACCTACTTTGGGGGTGGGGGAGTGGGGTGGGAATAGAAACCAGAACTTGAATTGGTGGGGACTTTGTTAAGAGCAATAAACCTCTGCAAACAACTTGAAAACCGGGGGAGATGGGACAAAAGAGAGTTTATCTGGGCATCACTGTGGTTCGATTTCCACGGCCCCTCTGCAACGCCGGTTACACGTGTGTGTACAAATTCTCTTACCTGCAGAGAATCACTCCCTTCCCACGCGAGCTGTTTTATTTTCTTTCGTTTTGTTTTTCTCCTAGACTACCTCTGTTCTGCTGAGTAGAAATAATCTGGCTCCCTTTTGCCGAGCCGATACTTTGACTGTGGGGATGACGAGTAAAAATACTAAAGAATTATAGATATATATTTTTAACAGGGCTCTACATTTGTGTTAGAGGGGAGGGGCGGGTAGCGGGCGGGAGGGAGGGATGTAAAAAACAGAAAACTAACTATACACTATATTTTTCTCATTTTGGGGGGCGGGGGAGGGAAATGACCCCCCGTTTCCCCACAGATCTCGCCCTCCCCAAGCCCCTGGAGATTTTTAGTTTTTAGAAAATTCCTTCCCCTCGCTACACCTACCGTCGCTGCTGCAATGCGAATGTTTATTTTCCCCAGGGTAGGGAACGGCCTTGGAAACCTCCGCCTGACACGGGAGCCCGTGAAAAGCAAAGAACGGGGGGCCGTAAAGCGGGCAAGATCCGGTGGGGAGGTACATCTGACTCGCTGACGAGTCTCCGAAACTATGCAATTCTTTTTCCACTCCAAAGCTGCCAGGGTAGGACCAAGAGGGATAATGTAAGTGTACTTAAAAAATCGAAACGACTGGGCAAAAGACAAAACAAAACTCGGGTAGTTTTCTTAGCTCCTTTGCGCTGCCTTAACAGGGACGGGGTGGTAGTCTTCATGGCTTCGTTTAGAGGATGGGGCGAAAAGAACGAAGGTGCCCATATAGACTGCCGGGCTCAGCCTGTCGAGGGCTCAGCTGCCTCGTATGAAAGGGGAGTGGGATTTTGCGGGGAGGGTCCTCTTCTGACCCCATGTGGGACGGGGGCTCTGCCCTACCCGTCCTCTTCGCTACCGTGGTGTCCACCGGCAATTTCAAATCTTCACGGATTTCAGAGCGGATGGGGTATTTTTCCCCGATCAGGGGTGGCTGCGTGGAGCTAGCAGAGGACTGGAGTGGGGGGCAATAGCAGATGAATTATTGGGGCGCAGGACTCCCTGTGTGCAGTTCTCCACTCCGATGGAAGAGGCAAAGGCCTGTGCAAAAACGAGGAGCCTTTGGCTTTCCGGACGTGGCTGAACTACAGCTTCCATGGGAGTCGGAGCTCAGCGGCACCTGCGAGGCCAAAAGATATCACTCCTGGGTCAGGAGAAGGATGGAGAGCCTTCATCCCTCCAGCCACCATCACCCTCTGGCCCTCGGTTGTGCCAGCTGACGGGAGTCGAGGGCCGCAGACATTCTTCGTCCCTTTATTTCAGGGGTTAAACAATTTGGGTGCTTGTTCCTGGGGGGGGGTCTAGCCTGCCTAGGGCGTGGGTGGCAAACCAGGGCCTTTTCGGTGGAAACACCTGGATAGAGAGAGAGCACCCCAGGTAATTTTCGATGCCTGAAGCATCCTTTGCTAAATGACAAGAAACCCTTTGAAGGAAGGCCGCCTTGAGTTGTGCTCACAGCTCCATAACGCACATAGTTAAAATGAAAGGCATTGCTGCCTAGCTGGGAAGTAGCCAAATTTTCTTTGCTCGTGACACATGTGGGCTGTGTGTGTGTGTGTGTGTGTGTGTATACATGTTCTTTTCCACCCCCTAAAATATCTCCCAAGTACAGGCATAGGCAAACTCAGCCCTCCAGATGTTTTGGGACTACAACTCCCATCATCCCTGACCACTGGTCCTGATAGCTACGGATGATGGGAGTTGTAGTCCCAAAACGTCTAGAGGGCCGAGTTGGCCTCTGCCTGCCCAAGCATATTTCCCTGGGGCTTTTGGATGAAACGGTTGAATCTCTTGTCATCTTTCTGCCCACTTTTGAGCGCTTTGGGGTTGGCCAGCGGGAGCATCCCCTGAGGGTTGTGGTGGTTGTTTTTTGCAAAGTTTGATCTGTATTTAAAACGAAAACCCCTCTAGATGGCCATTAAAGGTGGATACGTGTGTGTATGTATGTAGTCTGGAAAAGGAGAATGGCGAGGTTGGAAGATTGGCTCGTGGAAGGTTTTGCAGTCATTTGGAAAAAAAACCTCCCAAAAAAGTCATTTTTTTCATTTTAATAGTAACCCATGTTTCCCATCTGCTAGAGTATCTTAAGGCCAAAGTTAGGATAATGTCCATTCATTTTCTCTTTGCGTTAGGACAGCATGGTTGGCGCTCACCCAAGTCCTTGCTTAGACCCTCTTGAAATTAATGGACCTAAACTAGTCGACACGGATGAATTTCTAGGGCTAACAAGTGACTTACAGCCCTTCCCCCCCTCTAACTCACAAATTATAATTTCTTGAGATCTCGCCTCAATGGTTAGTCACTGGTCTCCTGTGTCTGGTCTTATTTCATTAGTAATATTATTTCTGCAATTAGGTTGTAGTACTTAAAAAAAAAATCAAGGGGAGAAATGAACTTGAAGCATTTTTGAGTTTGCTTTTTCTAAAAAAAAGTATTTTTCTTCTGTGAACACCAGAGTGCAAACTAACACCCAAATTCCAAAGCCTTTCCCGCCTTAATGACGTCACGATGAATTCTAATTAATTAACTTTCATATACTGGGGGGGACTCTGAATCAGTGTAGCTATGTCTGACTGGCTTTAGTTTTTTTAAAAAAATAAATCAAATTTTTCTAATATTCCACCTTGTTTCCTTTATGGCGAACATCTCTTCCCACTCCAACCTCATTCTTCATTCCTTAAAAGGGAATATTTTAAAAAATACATCTTATTTATTGAACTGATGCAAACCCCTTCTGTTTTTTATTTCCCCCCTAAAAACCCATTCCCTAGGCAGCTGAAAACTACAATGAAAATGTTTTATGGTACACTCCACCTTTTTTTTTACTTTTTAGAAAAGGCTAGGTTGTAAGAGGGAGAGTTAAGCAGTCTGAATTTCCAAGCACCTTTTCATTTCAGAAACATACATTTTGGTGAGGTTAGGGGTTTGTGTTTGTCTGTGTATGTTTGTAAGGGGGGCAAGAAGAATGGTATGTTTGATTGTGGTCCAGCCCCCTCTGGTGGACAGGAGTGGTTCTGCCACACCTCGGCCACACGTTTCCCCACTGGGTTTTTTGGGGGTGGGAGGATTGGGGTTGGAAATTGAAACAAAAACACAGTTTTGCACGCTTTCTTGTGCATTGGAAGGAAATGGGGTGAACCCCAAGCTGTGGCTTTTGACATTTCTTATGCTAGGACATCCGCTGGACTGTCCCTCCCTTTCCGCCCCCCCTCCCCAAATAGGTTAAAGGGGTTGGAATGAACTCAAGTACTGTCATTGCTCTAGAGGCATAAACGTTTGAAAAAATATATAAATATATATATATATATAGAAATATGCACAACAATACATTTTGCACAGCAAAAAAAAGAGCCTCATTGGACAACGGTTTTTAGTTCGTTTATTCTATGCGAGCTCATTAACTCTTAAGGTTCTGTCTCAGTTTCTTTCAATTTGCTTTTTTTCTGGAGGGGAGGGGGAGATAGAATGACTGTGGGGTTTGTTTGTTTGTTTTTTGTTGTTGTTCCAAGGGATTAATTAAAAAAAAAGTCCAGGGTATAACTTTAACCAGCTTGTAGAGTCTCCATAGAAAGGTTTCTCTTTTATGGGTTTTATTTTTCCTGCTAGTTGTCCGAGAAGTGACCTGAATTAATTCTCCCGTTGTTGTTGACAATAAAAAAAAACTATTTTTAAAGAAACCGCAACTTTATTTAAACATATATCGGTGTGGGCAACTTTTTATTTACTTTGCTCCTGCAGTGCCTTTACTGAACGCTAGGGGTCGCTTGCTGTCCAGTCTCACTTAAAACAGTGTATAATTTCTGCTTGGCTTGTTTTTAACATGTTGTGAATCAGCCCGGTGACTCATAGGGAGGGACACTGGTGTGCAACAGAGGAGCCTCCGGGGTACAGAAAGAATCATAGAATTGGAAGGGTCCATTAGAGTCATCTAGTCTGACCCCCTGCATTGAATTCAAGCACTCAGCGCACAAATCAGCCCTTGTGGTTTGCAGATGGCGGGGAGCCTCTTAATGATCCTGCCCTGGGACAGTCCCCCAATATATTTTCCCAAAGGGACGCGGGTGGCGCTGGGGTCTAAAACCACTGAGCCTCTTGGGCTTGCTGATCGGAAGCTCGGCGGTTCAAATCCCCGCAACGGGGTGAGCTCCCGTTGCTCGGTCCCAGCTCCTGCCAACCTAGCAGTTTGAAAGAACCATCCAGTGGGTTGTGTGGGTTTTGCTTTTTCGAATTGGGGTTATAGTCAAACAAGGGATGCGGGTGGCACTGTGGTCTAAACCACTGAGGCTCCTGGGCTTGCTGATCAGAAGGTTGGCGGTTCGAATCTACGCTCTGTCCCTGCTCCTGCCTACCTAGCAGTTTGAAAGCACGCCAGTGCAAGTAGATGAATAGGTACCACTGCGGCAGGAAGGTAAACGGCGTTTCCGTGCGCTCTGGTTTCCATCATGGTTGAAGCGGTTTAGTCCTGCTGGCCACATGACCCGGAAAGCTGTCTGCGGACAAACACCAGCTCCCTCGGCCTGAAAGCGAGACGAGTGCCGCAACCCCATCATTGCCTTTGACTGGACTTAACCGTCCAGGGGTCCTTTACCTTTTGACCTATATTTTCCCACCAGAGGCCAAAGGTCAAGAGGGCGCACACACCCAATTCAGTGTATGAAAGCTCCCTGGCCAGACTAGTGACTGAACACTGCGATGGGTCTTCCCCTCCACCAGAGGGCAGTAGGCAGCTCGGAGGCATCCTTCGTACTGTTTCCCCTGCCAAGCTTACAGCTGCTCATTCTGCCCAATGGTAGGGCCTGCCTTCATAGAAACAGCAGGTGCCCGGTCATTGGATCAGGACCTTATACTAAGTTAGCACAGGGGTCCAGTATCTCAGGGTTGTATACAATGAGTAGTAGCTGCTCTCCAGGTTTTCAGAAATTCATCTTCCCAAGCCTGACCTGCAGGGGCTGGGGATTGAACCCGAGACCTTCTACATGCCAAGCAGGTGTCCTACCCACCCAGCTGCGGTCCTTGTTTGCAGCAGGGCTTTGCTGCAACTCCCTTTAGTTGGGTCAGGGCCCTCCGAACTTAGCAAGAAATGGAACGAGCTTTAAAATGGTCTGAGATTAAAGCGATCCAATCTGCCCATCTGCGGCTACTTATTTTCCACTGTCTGCTTTTGAGGGCTGGGAAACGCCTTTTTGGATCTGGATGGGCGTGGTGGAAGCCCAAACCCAGTCCTGGGACGTGTTTTAAAGGTCAGAGACGAATGCCGGAACATCTGAATCATCTTAAAAGCAAGAGGAATCTTGGAATCCCATCACTGCAAGAATTAGACTGGTGTTTTTCAAACCCTCAGCTCAAATCATCTAGGGCAGTGTTTCTTGGCTTTGGCCCCCTGGATGTTGATGGACTACAACTCCCATCATCCATGAACACTGGTCCTGCTAGCTATGGATGATGGGAGTTGTAGTCCAATAACAGCTGGGGGCCCAAGGTTGAGAAAAGCTGCTGTAGGGTTAGGCAAGAGATCGCTGCTTCAGAGCTGGACCTGCACAGATTATCATAACACAATTGGTCCAAACAGAAAGGGGGCAGGAATTTCAAGCCATTTGAGTCATTTGAAGCAGACGAGAGCAACATTTTTATTACTATTTTATTAACCTATTATTTGATTTATATACTGCCCTCGCAAGATCTCGCAGTCAGGGACCACATTTCCTTCTAGACAACTTTCTGAGGGCCATGTACAAAAATAGAGCAATTAATAAAACTTTACCCTTGTACTTTCAGCTGATTTCTACACCCCCCCCTCTCTGTGTCTGGAAAGGGATCTTCTGACTTCCAGGACACTTTCCCAGCCAGGCAAAAACTGCTCTGGGTCCAAAGGGGGACCAGTGAGGAGAGGTCTGGATGGCCACTGGTTCCCCACCTCTGATTTGAACACACACACTGGTTTTTCCCTGTATCTCGTCCCCTGCTTTTCCATACCAAGAGACAAATGCAATCTTTGGTTACCTGCCTGGGACTTGAAACGCATCTGCAGGAGGCCACGGTCTTCTGTTGCTTGCTTTTCCCTGGGCTCTGGTTACACAGGAAGGAACATTTTGTTGTGTTCATATTGCAGAGGCCTCTCAATGTGAGATGGTTCCCCTCTTCAGGGAGGCCTCACCCCACACCAAGGGTAAGAAAACACCCTTGGCTTTTTGTCGGCGTCCCCTTCCTGGTGTTCTCCAAATTAGACACACACAAATATTGGGGTGTCTTCCTACTGACCCTGGCCTCATCCAGTTCAATACCGTTCTCACTAACTAGCAGTGTCTCTCTGGGGGTTTGAGCTGTGATTCCTTCGTCTCTGCATCAAAATTAGGTCTCTGATGGGTCCTCTGCATCAAAATTAGGGTGCCTCTTTACAGATAGGGTTTGGTATTTCACACACTGGTCCCATCACCTCCTGGCAAATAGAAGGGGAAGAAATGGAGGCAGTGAGAGATTTTACTTTCTTGGGCTCCATGATCACTGCAGATGGTGACAGCAGCCACGAAATTAAAAGACGCCTGCTTCTTGGGAAAAAAGCAATGACAAACCTAGACGGCATCTTAAAAAGCAGAGACATCACCTTGCCAACAAAGGTCCGTATAGTTAAAGCTATGGTTTTCCCAGTAGTGATGTATGGAAGTGAGAGCTGGACCATAAAAAAGGCTGATTGCTGAAGAATGGATGCTTTTGAATTCTGGTGCTGGAGGAGACTCTTGAGAGTCCCATGGACTGCAAAAAGATCAAACCTCTCCATTCTTAGGGAAATCAGCCCTGAGTGCTCACTGGAAGGACAGATCCTGAAGCTGAGGCTCAAGACTTTGGCCACCTCATGAGAAGAGAAGACTCCCTGGAAAAGACCCTGATGTTGGGAAAGATGGGGGGCACAAGGAGAAGGGGACGACAGAGGATGAGATGGCTGGACAGTGTTCTCGAAGCTACCAGCATGAGTTTGACCAAACTGCGGGAGGCAGTGGAAGACAGGAGAGCCTGGCGTGCTCTGGTCCAGGGGGTCACGAAGAGTCGGACATGACTAAACAACAACAATTTCACACACACACCCCACTGGCTTCCTCTTTTAACTTCCCATCACAAACAGCGGTGTTTGCCCAATCGGCTTTCTCCTCCCTGTCGCAGAAGACGTGAAGCTCACACCGTTTGGCCACTTCAAGCCAATTACGTGGCCTTAATCCCATAAAGTCTCTGTGATTTCTCATGACAGGTTGCCCTTTCGGTCAAGATCTAGGCTGTGCGCTTGTCCTTTTAATTCCTGTGACGGAGAGAGAAGGTGATGGAAGACTCTGATGATTCCTAGCAGCCTTGTCTCGTATACGGTGTAGGTCGGAAATTCTAAGAAACCCAAACAAACCTGCAGCTTTGCAATCAGTGCGGCTCTGAAAGGCTCAGTCCGCCATCTTGATTCAAAATTGCATCCAATTTTATCCCCCCCAAAATTAAATAGCTGAAAACCTGTTCCTTGATTTCAGGCTCCACCGTGCAAAATTGGCTGTTGACATCTTAAAGCGGTAATCAAATGCATAGTGGATAAGCAACTTTACAAAATACAGGGTAGATAATAATAGAATTAGAGGGTTTGGAGGGATCCCAGCGGTCATCTAGTCCAGCCCCTGTAATTGAGGAATCACAGCTGAAGAATCCCTGGCAGATGGCCATCCAACCTGTGTTTGTTGTTGTTGTTGTTTAGTCGTTTAGTCGCGTCCAACTCTTCGTGACCCCATGGACCAGAGCACGCCAGGCCCTCCTGTCTTCCACTGCCTCCCGCAGTTTGGTGAAACTCATGTTGGTAGCTTTGAGAACACTGTCCAACCATCTTGTCCTCTGTCGTCCCCTTCTTCCCAACATCAGGGTCTTTTCCAGGGAGTCTTCTCATGAGGTGGCCAAAGTATTGGAGCATTAGCTTCAGGATCTGTCCTTCCAGTGAGCACTCAGGGCTGATTTCCTTCAGAATGGAGAGGTTTGATCTTCTTGCAGACCATGGGACTCTCAAGAGTCTCCTCCAGCACCAGAATTCAAAAGCATCAATTCTTCAGCAATCAGCCTTTTTTATGGTCCAGCTCTCACTTCCATACATCACTACTGGGAAAACCATGGCTTTAACTATACGGACCTTTGTTGGCAAGGTGATGTCTCTGCTTCTGCTTTTTAAGATGCTGTCTCTGCTTTTTAAGATGCTGAACCTGTGTTTAAAAACCTCCAAAGAAGAAGAGTCCACAACCTTCTGAGGTACTTCCTATGTTGGTTGTTGTGCTGTTTTATTTAAGGACAATTTTCAACTCATCAGATGAATCCCAGGTTTCATTAGAATATGTTTTTTACAAATTTATCAGAATTTATCTACTGCCTAAGTAAATAGAAACTTAAGAGGGTTTTTTTTAAAACAAACAAACAACAACATCCCATAAAATATACATGCAACAGCCCTGGATAACTTTTGGCGGAAATCAGAGTTAGGAAATGTATCAGAACATATAAGAACTTCCCTGGCTTCTAGGTGAGGCATGAGCTTCTCCCCCACCACCTGTTTCCAGCAGCAGTCAGCTAGATCCCGTTTTTGGGTGGGGTGGGGCCTCAAACATGGACAGAAGGCATTGGCACTCCCCTTCTGCCTGTCCCCTGCCTTTGACAGTAGACCGCTCCTGAGTGGAGAGGCTCCACTTCGTCAATGTGGTTTTCGCCTGGCTGCATTTAACTTGGAGTAGTAGAAGAACATTGGGACACGGGTGGTGCTGTGGGTTAAACCACAGAGCCTAGGACTTGCCGATCAGAAGGTCGGCAGTTCGAATCCCTGTGACGGGGTGAGCTCCCATTGCTCGGTCCCTGCTCCTGCCAACCTAGCAGTTCAAAAGCATGTCAAAGTGCAAGTAGATAAATAGGTACTGCTCCAGCGGGAAGGTAAGCGGCATTTCCGTGCGCTGCTCTGGTTCGCCAGAAGTGGCTTAGTCCTGCTGGCCACATGATCTGGAAGCTGTACCCCGGCTCCCTCGGCCAATAAAGCGAGATGAGTGCCGCAACCCCAGAGTCATCTGCGACTGGACCTAATGGTCAGGGGTCTCTTTACCATTTTTAGTAGAAGAAGATCAAATGAGCCTGCTGGATCAGGCCGGTGGCCCATCTAGTCGAGCATCCTCTCCTCACAGCGGCCAAATAGATGCCTGTTGTGGGAATCCCACAGGCAGGATCTGAGCGCAAGATCAACTCTTCCCCTCCTGCGGTTTGCAGCAACTGCGCTTCAGAAGCACTTCTGCCTCCGACTGGGGAGGGCAGAGAGGAAGCATCCTGGCTGGTATCCATTGATCGCCCTCCACGAATGCTCCCAACCCTCTTTCAAAGCTGCCTTTACTTCTGCGTAAAGAACTCCTTTCTTTTACCCTTCAACGTTCAGCTTCGTAGGGCATCAAGGAGTTCTCTTTTTTAAAAAAATATAAATTTTATTAGTATTTTCCACAACAACAACAACACAAAAAATATCGGAAAATTACAATACAGTGGTACCTCGGGTTACATACGCTTCAGGTTACAGACTCCGCTAACCCAGAAATATTACCTCAGGTTAAGAACTTTGCTTCAGGATGAGAACAGAAATCGTGCTCTGGTGGTGCAGCGACAGCAGGAGGCCCCTTTAGCTAAAGTGGTGCTTCAGGTTAAGAACAGTTTCAGGTTAAGAACAGACCTCCGGAACAATTAAGTACGTAACCCGAGGTACCACTGTACACAAAACACAAAAACCAACGTCAAGGAGTTCTTAACGTTAGAAGAGAGGGCCAAAGCTTTTCTCTCCACGCTGCATCATTCTATAAACGTTTGTCACCCATCAATGGAGCTGGATGAGTGATGGCTCTTTAATTCCAGCTCCCAGTGTGACTAATTTTGGGGGCAACCCACGTTTCGCCATCAATCGGAGCCACGTGTTTAGCTTCCTCCCTCCTGCCCCAAATATATTTGTCTCCCATCCAAATGTACACAAGAGCTGTTCTCCCTTTGAGGGCGAGAAATTCCTTCCCAGCTGAAAAAATCTCTTTAAACCTCCAAGGTTTTCCAGCCTCTGGCTCCGGGCGAGCGGCTTTTCTGAGGGCTGGGGCCGCCGCCCCCCAGCACTCTCTGTTCCCGTGTTTCCTGCCTCTTCAAACAGATGACATCTCAATGCTTTATAGGAGCCAAGCTGTGCATTTCTCTTCTCTGCCTCCCGGCCGAAGGACTGAATCAACCAGTTGTTCTGGTTGCTGAGGAACGCTGAGATCCAGTTTCTCCCACTGAACCAGCCTCGGAGCCTGGAAATCTCACAGCCAGGCTAGGGGGCAAAGCAGGACTTGCTGCTGGCGTTGCAGTCCTCTAGAGTGGGCAACTGGAGCCCACGCCATACCTGAAGACTTCCTGGATCCACCTGATTGGCCGTGGTGGAAAACAGGACTTGGGCGGCAATGGGCCTTCACGCTGATCCCATGGACTCCCCTTACTATCCATTTGCCAGGGTCAGTTTTAGGGCTAGGCGAGTCCTGGGGTTGTAGTAATGTTGTGCCAGCACGCCCCTTCCTCACTTGTCCTGCAATCCAGCAGGACCGGGCTAAGAGCCTTAGGGCTTCCCATAGTACCTTGCTTCAGCTAGACCAAAGTTTGTCTATTGAAATTTCCTAACTTCACTACAGGGGTGGTCTGGCGAATCTTTTAAAAATGCAGAATAACCACTGACAAGTGAGAAACACTGGCCTGCGAGCGCTCCAATTGGAGAACAGCCTTTACCAAAGGTGTCATGGGCTTTGAAGACATTCAAACTCAGGACGAAAGGGAGAAATGTGCTAAGAGGAAGGCACACTTGGCAAACCCTCACCGTGATCAACTCCCGCCCGGAAACCTACGTCCCCACTGTGGAAGGACGTGTGGATCCAGAACTGGCCTCCACAGTCACTTACGGACTCACTCTTAAAACTGTGTTTATGGAAGACAATCTTACTCGGCTATGAGGGATCCCAAAGAAGAAGAAGAAAGGTGTTATGACTCGGTACAGTGCAGGTCCCTGTTTAAATCATCCCTTTTATCATAGCTGTCAACTGTCCCTTATTTGGCGGGAAATTCCCTTATCCCAGCCCCGTGTCCCGCTGCTGTCCCTTATTGATGATGCCCCTTAAATTTCCCGGGTTTCAAAGGAAGCAGCTCCTCTCTCTCCCTCCCTCCCTGCCGGCCAGGGAGGAGGGAGGCTCCAACTGTGATGCTTGGCTGCATTGCTCACCCAATAAGGAGTCTAAGAACGACTGGGGGTGGAGCTTGCATGCCTTGTGCCGATCAAATTGGCCGCGTTGCCTGGGGACTTGCCTTTGCTCAGCGCTTCCCAGCAGAGAGGTGACGGTGGTTTTCCTTGCTGCATCCCCTTTGCCGGGTTGCTGCGCTGTGGGAACCACCGCTTGAGGCTTTGTTTGGCTGCCGGCTGGGCTTTCTGCCTTTGGCTCGGAGGGGCTCAGAAGTTGAACATACCTGTGCCCTGAAAATCCCTTTTTTTGGCTGCTGATCCCTTATTTTTGAGGCTGCTGGTCCCTTATTTTCAAATCTGTAAGTTGACAGCTATGCCTTTTATTCAGAACCATGAGGACTAGGATCTCACTTCCTTTTGAAGGCCTGCAGCTCAGTGGCCTTGCTGAGAGAGCTGCTGCCAGTCAGTGTAGCCAGTACTGAGCTCGGTGGGCCACTGCTCTGGCTCAGTTAAAGGTGTCATTTTCATGCTGCTGTGTTCCTAAGTTGCTAACGCTCTGGTAGAAAGGTTTTTTCCCCTTTGCTTTTGTTCCTCCTCGTTGCACTCGAACCCGCAGCCCAGCTATTTTCCTTCCCGAAACGCCTCATTCCTGCCCCAGCCATTAAAAAAAAAACCCCACGCAGGGAGTGTTTTCTCTCACCCACTTTCACGGCGCACCTCATGTGCCCTCTGAAAATGTCTTCTGCTTGACAGAAGGTGCCCCGAGGCCCCGAGACGGGAGAAGCCATAAATAATACAAACAGAAAGCACAGTCTTTTTCTCCCCTGGTTTGGAGCTAAATTTGTCTTTTAAGAGGGTGGGGAGAAAGAGCAAATTTCTGCAAGGGAAGCTGGTGATTCACCCAGACGGTGCTTTCTTCTTTTTATGAGGGTCTGTCAGGCAATCTGGAAAGAAGAAGTTCGGAAGGACATTTCATTCTCTTTCTCTCGGGCAAAGGTGTAAAAGAGAGGGGTTGTGTGCTTGGATCCTGCTCAAGTGTCTCCCATTGGGCCACTGTGAGGACAGGATGAGCCCCCCCCCCATGGCCTGATATAGCAGGTTCCTCTTCTGCTCCTGTGGAACCTCCAGCTCCAAAGGCAATCTATTTAGATTCCTAGGTTCATAGGGGCATTGAGCAAACGATGGGCAAATCTGTCCATTTTCGATTCTCTCAGTTTCTTTTCTTTTTAAAAACAACCTGAAGTTCTCCAGATTTCCGCAAGTTCCGCAAGTTCTCCTGGATAGCTCAGCTGGTTACAGCATGATGTTGATAATGCCAGTGTTGCAGGTTCAATCCTGATACAGGACAGCTGCATATTCGGTTGGAATAGATTATCCCCAGCGTCTCTTCCAACTCTTATGACTTGCAATCTGCTTGCAATCCCTGCCCCTGCAAAAAGTCCTCATGATATTTCACCCACATTTTAGGGCGAGTTTCTCCTAAAGCACACATTTTTTGCAAATCCATTTTTGCCCAGGTAAACTGCGTATCGTATGCTATTTTCCTTTTGCACAGACACTCACACACACCCTGCTGTTTGCGTTTTTGCATTGCAAAATGAAGAAACGTCCGCGTTTCAAAAGTTGGCTGTGTTTCCATCCACACTCCTGATTTCTGCCTTTATTTATATGAGATGATGGGTGGATAGGCGATATCAGGGACATGTAGCTTTTTGCTTTGTTTATTTAGAGAATTTGTACCAGGCTCCCCGGCCAAAAGATGCCCCAAACTGCCGTATGAACAATCCATCCGAGCAAGACAGTCTCCGCCTGCAACCCTATAATCTAAAAAGACAATGACACACAAGATGAAAGAGCACGTGGAGGGCAGAGGAGAAAAAAAGCAGTTCTCATGAAGACCAGCTGGCATTGGGAGACTGGGTAGCTCAGTAGGTTAGTGTATGTTGCTGATAACAGCAACGTTGCAGGTTTGATCCCCATAGGAAACAGCTGCGTATTCCTGCATTGCAGAACTTTCTTCCAACTCTAGAATTCAATGATTTCAGGCAGAGCTGTATGGAATGAACCCTACTTCCCAACTCGCCCACTGATGCAGCCTGATGGATTGGGTGCTGCCGGACTGAGCAAATGAAGCAATAATAATAATAATAATAATAATAATAATAATAATAATAATAATAATTTATTTATACCCCGCCCATCTGGTTGGGCTTCCCCAGCCACTCTGGGTGGCTTCCCAAAAAAATATTAAAATACTGTAATACATCAAACATTAAAATCTTCCCTAAACAGGGCTGCCTTCAGATGTCTTCTAAAAGTCTGGTAGTTGTTCTTCTCTTTGACATCTGGTGGGAGGGCATTCCACAGGGAGGGCGCCACCACCGAGAAAGCCCTCTGCCTGGTTCCCTGCAACTTGGCTTCTCGCAGTGAGGGAACCGCCAGAAGACCCTCGGCGCTGGACCTCAGCGTCTGGGCAGAACAATGGGGGTGGAGACGCTCCTTCAGGTATACTGGACCGAGGCCATTTAGGGCTTTAAAGGTCAGCACCAACACTTTGAATTGTGCTCGGAAACGTACTGGGAGCCAATGTAGGTCTTTCAAGACCGGTGTTATGTGGTCTCGGCGGCCGCTCCCAGTCCCCAGTCTAGCTGCTGCGTTCTGGATTAGTTGTAGTTTCCGGGTCACCTTCAAAGGTAGCCCCAAAGGCTACCCAAAGGCTTCTCTCTCTCTCTCCAGTCCATGGAAAGAACCACTTTGCTGCATGTTCTGATATTTGACTCCATCCTGGGACTCCGCCAAGGCCGTAAAAGTGGCTGAAGGTTTAAGAGGCAAGCTGCCGGTCCACATTTCATCATGCATTCCTCTCTCTCTCTCTCTCTTCTCCCGCTTAATCCCTGGCGCTTTCCTTGATATCATGAAACCCTTCCAGCCAGGGAGTGGCGGCTTCAGAGCGAGAGCCTTTCGCTTCTGTGTGTGAGGAGGAAAGAATCTCACTTGTCATGGGGCCTCCTTCGCAGCCTTGAGCGAACAGGTAGGCGGGGGCTGGCCTTAGGTCGTCCTCAGCGCCACCCAAATAAACATCATGAGACCCGGCCTGCGGCGAAGGAAGGGCGCACAAGGGAAGCATATCTCCCTCCCTCCCTCTTCCTCATGCAGCTGCATCACGACAGCCCTGCGGTGCTGCCAGCGGGCCTTACTCTCCGGGAGTTACTGCTCTTCCACTTACTCTTGCGGCTCAGATGGATAGGGGGCCTGGCAGTGGGGTAATGAGATCCCAAGTCAGTTGGCCAAATCGGTCAGGACTCCTGGACAGGCACCTGAAACAGCGTTCTACATCTGAGAGGTGACAGACCGGCTTAGAGAAATGGCAAGGCAAACAAGAACAACAAGAACAGTAATTTATTATTTGTACCAGTAATTTATTATTTCCCCAGCCACTCTGGGCGGCTTCCAACAAGGATTAAAAATACATCAAAATGTGACACATTAAAAACTTCCCTGAACAGGGCTGCCTTCAGATGTCTTCTGAATGTCAGGTACAGTGGTACCTCAGGTTAAGTACTTAATTTGTTCCAGAGGTCCGTTCTTAACCTGAAACTGTTCTTAACCTGAAGCACCACTTTAGCTAATGGGGCCTCCTGCTGCCGCCGCGCCGCGGGAGCACGATTTCTGTTCTCATCCTGAAGCAAAGTTCTTAACCTGAAGCACTATTTCTGGGTTAGCGGGGTCTGTAACCTGAAGACTATGTAACCTGAAGTGTATATAACCCAAGGTACCACTGTAGTTGTTTATCTCTTTGACATCTGGTGGGAGGACGTTCCACAGGGTGGGTGCCACCACCGAGAAGGCCCTCTGCCTGGTTCCCTGTAGCTTTGCTTCTCGCAGGGAGGGAACCGCCAGACCCAAACGGGGGCCTTTCTTCCCATGGCCCCCACCAACATGCCCCTTTCCCACAAAGCCCCAGAATTTCAGTTCCTTGGCCAGCTCCCCACCTCCAGAAGGCTGCCTCCCCCGCCACTCAGCCACAGCCCCAAAAGCAGGCCAGAGTGTGTTCATCAGCTAGTAGGCACCAGGCATCAAGGCTCATGGAACTATGGCACTCGCTCCCTCGGGAGACAGCGATGGCCACCAACGTGGATGGCTTCAAAAGAGGATCGGACAAATTCAGGGGGGACGAGAAAGCTATTGACGGCTACTAGACACGGTGGCTGTGCTCTACCTCCACAGCTGGGAGGGAAAAGTGCTTCCAAATTCCAGTTGCAGGATACCACCAGAGGGACGTGTGCTCTTGGGCTTGAATCCTGTTTGCTGGTTCCCCACAGGCAACTGGTTGTCTGGACGCTGGACTAAATGGGCCACAGGCTCTTAGCATTCATTGACTCATAGCATTGCAGAGTTGGGAAGATACTCAAGAGTCATCTAGCCCAACCCCCTTGGCAAGGCAGGAATCTGAGCTGAGCATCCCTGCCTCCGACTGGCTTGACTACCCCCTCCCTGGCTTGCAGGGGCCGCCCCTTGTCGTCTGTGCCGCTGACCAGCTCCCCCTTGCGCCCTTTCCCGGGAAGGATGGGGGGGGGTTCCCTGGGCCGCCGCTGCTGCCGGGCCAGCCTTGCCAAGGGGAGCGCTTCTCCTTTAAAGCAGCCACGTGGGCCCGCTGCTGGTGAGGAGCTTGCCCTGCTTTTCCCCCGCCGAGGAGGAGCTGGCGCCGTGTCAGTTTCACCCGCCCAAGCGCAGCCTGGAAAGGGGAGGGTGTCGGATTCGCCAAGGACCGTTCGCGCATCTCCATCCGCATCGGCGAGCAAGGGGGACCCGCAGAGCAGCAGAGGTGGGAGAGAGAAGGAAGGAAGGAAGAAGGAAGAAAGGAAGACAGACAGACCCGGGAGGGGGACGAAGCCCAGCCAAGCGCATTGCAGCAGCGGGGGGCGAAAGAGGAGCCCCCACTACGCGCGCGCCCTCCACCAGCCCGATCGCCTCTGCGCTTCTTTCCTCCCCACATCGCAGAGCCTGGAGAGGCAGTTTGCCAAGCCGCCCGCCCCCCATTCCCAAAAGGAGGGCCCTTTCCTGCCACCCTGCAGCCAAACTAACGAACACAAGACGCTTTTTTTTTAATTTTGGAGAGGGGCGGGGCTTCTGGAGACAACCTGGGAGGAGGGGACCTTGCGCCCTGAAACTGCATCTTTTTGCGCACCGGGTTCCCTGGGAATTGGAGAGGGGTTTTCCTCTCCCTCTTGGCGCTTTGACTCTGAAGGCACATCCACACACCAACACCCCTTCGCCGGCTCTTGCACGCCCCCTCCCTCCCTTGCAAGATCAATACTCCACGCACGCACCGATTTTTTTTTTTATGGGTCACAAAGCGACGTCGCAATGCTGTCCATGTCCAAGACGTCTTTTAAAATTAAGCAACACCAGGATCCAGGGGTAAGTCGACTTCTCTGGCGTTGCGACGCTGAAAGGGGTTGGAGGAAGGGGGTTCCCCTGGCGGGGTGAATGGGGGTGGGGGCGTGTGTGTTGAGTGGTGGGGGTTTGAGGCTGGGTCACCCCACCCCGCGCTGGCACCATAGGAAATGATGTCGGATGCTGCCCATTTTCCACAGACAAATATTCTAAAAGATTCTTCTAAATGTTCCAAGAGGTTGGAAAATGCTGGCCGTGAATAATGGACTTATGTCAACTTGATATCTAGGGCACCTCTATCTAGTTTTCTGAATTAAACTTTGCAGATTTGCTTTTGCTTCAGGGCACAGCCCTTCTGCGCATTGTGTGCATGCCCTACCTTTAAAGCCCATTCAGAACACACAATAAGAATTCCAGGAACTCTGGTTTACCCCTCAGAGAACTACAATTCCCGGCACCCGGCGTTGGTTGGGGCTGATGGAAGCTGTAGCCCCAAACATCTGGATTTGGCAGAGGCTGTCTCATCCAAGCATCTTCCAAATGAGCCACTTTTTGGAGGCTGTAATGCTTGTGAATACTAGTTGCTGGAAACTCCAGGGAGGGAGAAGAAGGCTCTTGTGCTCAGGACCTGGTCCTGCTTGGGTTTTCCCACAGGTTGGTTGTCCACTATTAGAACACTGGACTAGATGGGCCATCGTCCAGAGCCAGTAGCTGGGCTCTTCTGATGTTTTTGTGGAACTTCCAGCTCCAGGGGCAGTCTATCTAGATTCCTATGATCTTAGGGGCATTTAGTCACTGCTGGACTAGATGGGCCCCTGGCCTGATCCGGCAGGGCTTTTCTGGTGTCCTTATCCTTGCGCAGGAAAAGAAATCCCTGCCCCACCCCCTGCAAATTAACCATTGATGAATGCAAATGCAAAACCGGCCTTTCAACACACTGACTTCACCTCCTCAAAACCGGGAAATTTTTTTTTCCTAAAAAAAATAAACCACACACACCCAGTTGCTCGTGGCACCTTTTCTTTTGACAGCCTTAAAAAAGCTTTGCTTGCATTCAAAGACATGCACGCACGCTGCACTGACTTGTGTTTATATAGGATTTTGAGCACATCTTTGCCGAGGGGATTCCCCGCTCTGGAGCCCAGACTTCTACGTCTGTTTCCAAACATGTTTCCAAACACAGCCTTCTTTCTCCCTGCTTTCCCTTTTTTTAAAACAAAAACCAGCGATAATTTTAGAAGTGGGTGGTTTCTTTTCGCTGTACATAGTGTCCTTGGCCGCTGAGGGCAACTTTCCCATTAATGATTCACAAACTCCCCCCCTCTTTTCAAAGTTTCTTCTTTCTTTAAACAAAAACAAACCTCCTCTCCCTCTGTGCCTCTGTCCTGGCTCTCCAGTCGGTAGCTAGGAAACCCGGGCTTGGCTTAAACGCCTCATTCCATCGCTCCAGCAACGACCTAGCTAGCTGCAGGCTTCGAAATCGCTTACTCCAGAGTAGCGGCTGGATCTTGCCGGGAACACGAGGCCAGGAAAAAGTGAAAACAGGTTGGAGACAGTGGCTCTGAGCCTTGACGAAAGGGGGCACGCCTTGATTTTTTAAAATAAAAAGTGATTTATGCCTATACAATCCTTCCTTCAGATGGAATGTATTTCTGAGTTAGGTCTGAGTTTCTTCCTGGCCTCCATGATCTGGCTCCCTCTGCCCTTCTGCATTCTTTGCATAGTCATCAAACAATGTTTTTCGATTTGAGGAAGAAAAGAAAAGAATGCAAGGAGGGAGCCAAGTCGCTTGGTTTGCTGATCCCAGCCGAAGGGAGCCTGGAGCTCAGGGGGACAGAACACCTGCATGGTCTCAGAAGGCTTCTCCAGGTAGCCCTGTGAATGTTGCCTGTCTGGGAAACTCTGGAGAACAGTGTACAGTGGTACCTCTGGTTACGTACTTAATTCGTTCCGTTCTTAACCTGAAACTGTTCTTAACCTGAAACTGTTCTTAACCTGAAGCACCACTTTAGCTAATGGGGCCTCCTGCTGCCGCTGTGCCGCGCTGCACAATTTCTGTTCTCATCCTGAAGCAAAGTTCTTAACCTGAGGTACTATTTCTGGGTTAGCAGAGTCTGTAACCTGAAGCGTATGTAACCTGAAGCGTCTGTAACCCGAGGTACCACTGTAATTATTATTATTATTATTATTATTATTATTATTATTATTATTATTTCTTATACCCTGCCCATCTGGCTGGGTTTCCCCAGCCACTCTGAGCAGCTCCCAACAGAATATTAAAAACATGACAAAACATCAAACATTAAAAAGTTCCCTAAACAGGGCTGCCTTCAGATGTCTTCTAAAAGTCGGATAGTTGTTTATTTCCTTGACATTTGATGGGAGTGCATTCCACAGGGAGGGCGCCACCACCAAGAAGGCCCTCTGCCTTGTTCCCTGTAACCTTGCTTCTCGCAGTGAGGGAACCGCCAGAAGACCCTCAGAGCTGGACCTCAGTGTCCGGGCTGAATGAAAAAAAGAGCTAGAAGAATAGAGTCCCCTCTCACGGATGCAGCCAAACTTTTATCCCACAGAGAAGGATGCACCCTCCTGTCTCTCACCTGGGAGCATTCTAAGTATAAGGCACCTTCCTGTCGGAAAGGAGGAACGAGTGTTTTGCTCTGCACAAAGCTCTTGCCTGAGGTGTACAATGACAGTGGACAGGCAGGTGATCTCCTGTCACCTGCTACCTGGGAGCCTATAATTCACTGGAGTATGTAAGGATTAAACCGGTGACCTCCCATGCAAAGTGGAGACCCCTCCACACCACTGAGCAAGCCTTTGGGGTGAGGTGTCCTCTTTCCTCACGATTTCAGCAGATCACAATGTTCAGCCACCTTTTCCCTCCTGAAAGGCACCAGGCCGGCAAATGTGTCAATAACAAAGCAACGTTGGAAAATTCTAAAAACCGGGATCTCAGGGTTGCTAGTAGCAAGTGCTTTTCAGCCGCCAGGGAAAACGGAGATGTTTCACCATCCCTTCAGAAGGCCAATCTTGAAGGGCACAGATGTACCTTGCCAAGGGTGGAATCCCACAAACGGGGAGCTGCCAATAGTGTCAGGAGGGGGGCATTCCCAGCCCTAACGGCTCAGGACTGCAAGACCTCAAGGACAGCCGCTTTCTGTATGAACCTACCCGGACCCTGAGATCACCTTCTGAGGCCCTTCTTCGTGTGCCTCCACCTCGAGAGGTCCAGAGGGTGGCAACACAAGAACGGGGCCTTCTCTGCAGTGGCTCCCGGTCTGTGGAATGCTCTCCCCAGGGAAGTTCGCCTGGAGCCTTCATTATACACCTTTAGGCGCCAGGCAAAAACGTTCCTTTTTAACTAGGCATTTGGTTGATCTGATTACACCCTTTTAAAATGTGGTGGGGTTTTTTGGTGGCGATGGGGCTATTGGGTTGTAGTTTTTATTTTTCTTCTGTATTTTGTGGTTTTATATCTTGATTTTGTTCTGTGAACTGCCCTGAGACCCCTGGGTATAGGGTGGTATATAAATTAAATTAATAATAACAATACAGTGGATGCTCGGGTTGCAAATGTGATGTGTGCGGGATGCACGTTCGCAACCTGCAGCGTTTGCAACCCGCATCTGCGCATGTGCAGGTTGTGATTCGGTGCTTCTGCGCATGCGCAAAGCATGATTTAGTGCTTCTGCGCATGCGCGGCCGCCGAAACCCGGAAGTAACCCGTTCCGGTACTTCCAGGTTTCAGCGGTCCATAACCTGAAAAAACGCAACCTGAAGCATCTGTAACCCGAGGTATGACTTTATTAATAATAATAATAATAATAATAAATACCTGGAGATGCCAGCGGCACCTGGGACCTTCTACATGCCAAGCAGGTGCCCTACCAAAGAGCCACATCCCCTTGGCAAAATCAGAGGGACAGAAAGTCTCGTAAACAGCCGGGGACTCCAGCTAAAAAAAATATCCCAGAGACCCAGAGGGGAGAGGAAGGAAATAACTGTGCACTTCACAAAATCCATAGCTAGGCTCTTTCCTCGCCCTGCAGCTTAAGGACATCAGAATGAGTCTGTGTTTTCCTGATGGATCAAAGGTCCCGGCCGGCCAGTCGCTGTGGCAGCTCTGCTCACCCCCCTCTCTTCTCTCTTTGCAGACGAGGGGTCCAAAGTCCCCCGACATGAGTGACAAGAGGAACGAATCCTGCCACGCTCTGAAATGCATCCCAGGTATTCCGATTTTGCTTTCTTTCTCAACCCCCTTTCGTGCGATCCCAAACGTTAAAGCACAACACCTTGTTTAAATGCGACTCGGCGTTGTGTAAAACACCAGGTCCTGAGGAACGGGTTGATATTGGGAGACGGGGGAATGGAGGACGACGGTGTGCTATACAGTGGTACCTCGGGTTAAGTACTTAATTCGTTCCGGAGGTCCGTACTTAACCTGAAACTGTTCTTAACCTGAAGCACCACTTTAGCCAATGGGGCCTCCTGCTGCTGCTGCGCCGCCAGAGCCCGATTTCTGTTCTTATCCTGAAGCAAAGTTCTTAACCTGAAGCACTAGTTCTGGGTTAGCGGAGTCTGTAACCTGAAGCGTATGTAACCTGAAGCATATGTAACCCGAGGTACCACTGTATAGAGATGTGGTCACCTCAGGCCCTCCGAGAAAGGATATTGCAGAGCTGGGAAAAGGTTCAGAAAAACAACGAAAGTGATCGAGGGGAGGGAGCGACTCGCCTGCGAGGAAACGGCGCTGTTTTGGGGACTTTAGAGAAAGAGGAGAGGAACGCTTGGATGACAAGAGGCGTCCAAAACGATATGTGGTGCGGAGAGAGCAAACAGAGAATTTTTTCCCCTGCTGGACATCCAAGGAATGCTGGAAGATTCAGGACAGATTAAAGGAAGCTGTTTTTCACACAGAGCAGAGTTGAACTGTGGAACCCACTGCCTTAGGATTGCTTTAAAAGAGGGTTAGAAATATTCATTGAGAGGACTATCGACAGTTACTAACCCTGATGGCTGTGCTGTGCCTCCGCAGCTGTGCTCTTGTGTTCGAATCCTGAATTGCAAGTTGCCCTCAGAATAAGAAGAGGATTTTGGATTTGATATCCTGCTTTATCACTCCCCTTCAGGAGTCTCAAAGCAGCTAACATTCTCCTTTCCCTTCCTCCCCCACAACAAACACTCTGTGAGGTGAGTGGGGCTGAGAGACTTCAGAGAAGTGTGACTGGCCCAAGGTCACCCAGCAGCTGCATGTGGAGGAGCAGGGACTCGAACCCGGTTCACCAGATTACGAATCTACCACTCTTAACCACTACACTACACTGGCTCCTCAGAGGCATCTGGTTGGCCACTGTGGAAACAAGATTCTGACCTGATCCAGCAGGCTCTCCTTATTATTTTTAATTATTTTCCTTAAAGAAACACGCACCGTTCTTTGGCTACAGTCCCATGGAGAGGTAGAACTTTCACCATGGGTGTGTATGGAGGAATTTGCCCTGTGTGTGTATGTTGCAGGGAGGGTTCCGCCGTCCCCCCCTTCCCTGCTTCAGTGTTTTTTTTTCCTGAGAAAAAGAAATAGGCTTTGTTGGGTCTTTAATTTGAACACAAGCTTGGGGCGACCCCCCATGAGGGAGCCACGAAGGCTTAAGGCAGGGGGTCAGCAAACTTTTTCAGCCGTGGGCTGGTCCACTGTCCCTCAGACCTTGTCGGGGTCGGACTATATTTTGGAGAAATAAAAAGAATGAATTTCTGTGCCCCACAAATAACCCAGAGATGCATTTTAAATAAAAGCACACATTCTACTCATGTAAAAACATGCTGATTCCCGGACTATCCGCGGGCCAGATTGGGAAGGTGATTGGGCCGCATCCGGCCCCTGGGCCTTAGATTGCCTACCCATGTTCTTAAACAGGGGCCAGCAAACTTTTTCAGCAGGGGGCCGGTCCACTGTCCCTCAGACTGTGTAAAGATGAGAGGCAGTGTGGTGTAATGGTTAGAGTGTCGAACCAGGAGCTGGGAGAGGCCAAGTTTCAAATCCTCAACCAGTCATGAAGCATGCTGGGCGTGACTTCAGGCCAGACTCTGCTTCCCTCAACCTAACCTACCTCTCAGGCTTGTTGTGAGGATTAAATGAGGTTGGGGTGGGAACAGAACCATCCTGAGCTCCTTGGAAGAAAAGGTGGGGTTTAAATGCAACAGATAAATAACAATGAATAGACAATCCAGCTGCGTATTTGCATTGTGCTAAAATGAGCTTTCAGCTGTGTACAAAAATAGCAATACTCAAGAGCGTCAGTCAAACACGTTTCAAGCCATAGTCTATTTTGAGTTCTTACAGGCAATTGCTGATTCCTTTGTGGGGTGGGCAGCGGGAGACAATGTTTTACATTACTGGATTCCAGTTTGCATGTTTAAGTGCACTTTGTGGGAAGAGCTGGGAGCTGTTGCGATTCTTCCAGCTCAATGAGTCTTCCTTCATAAGGGGGTGGGAAGTGCTTTCCAAATGCGTTTCGGTATGCAAAACAAGCTGAAACTTGTATTAGCACAAGACGGGAGCTATTTGGATATCATTTGTGTGTGTTTTTAAAAGAGTGGCTGTGTTAGAAGATGCCTTGTGGGGCCGGAGAGAGTTTGTTATTATCGCTTCTGAGGCTGAGGAGTGAATTACCGTATTTTTTGCTGTATAAGACTCACCTTTTCCCCTCCTAAAAAGTAAGAGAAAACGTGTGTGCGTCTTATGGAGCGAATGCAGGCTGCGCAGCTATCCCAGAAGCCAGAAGAGCAAGAGGGATTGCTGCTTTCACTGCGCAGCGATCCCTCTTGCTGTTCTGGCTTCTGAGATTCAGAATATATTTTTTCTTGTTTTCCTCCTCCAAAAACTAGGTGCGTCTTGTGGTCTGGTGCGTCTTATAGAGCGAAAAATACGATAGGTAGAAAGTGGGTTACTGAACTTGCCATATGGCAGTGATAAAAGCCCTGGCGCAGGCATAGGCAAACTCCGTCCCTCCAGATGTTTTGAGACTACAACTCCCATCATCCCTGACCACTGGTCCTGTTAGCTAGGGATGATGGGAATTGTAGTTCCAAAACATCTGGAGGGACGGAGTTTGCCTATGCCTGCCCTAGAGTGCGTATCTGAAGAAGCGTGCATGCACACGAAAGCTCATACCAATAACAAACTTAGTTGGTCTCTAAGGTGCTACTGGAAGGAATTTTTAAATTTTGTTTCAAAAGCCTTAGAGGTTAGGCGAGGAGACATGCAGGGAAAAAAGGTGGGCAGGCACCTCTTTGCAGTAGAAGAGATTTTCTTTCACTCTTTCTTTGCAGAGGCAGGCTTGCTTATGGCACCCATGACTTATTTGTTTATTTATCACATTTATATTTCACTTTTTCCTCCAAGGAGCTCAGCGTGGCAGACATAGTTCTCCCCACTATTATTTAATCCACACAACAGCCCTATGAGGTAGGTTAGGCTGAGGAGCCTAGTTGGGGGGATTCGAACCATGGTCTCTCCAAGGTCCGAGGCGAACACATTAACCCATGGGTAGGCAAACTAAGGCCTGGGGGCCAGATCTGGCCCAATCGCCTTCTAAATCCGACCCGCGGATGGTCCGGGAATCAGCGCTTTTTTACATGAGTAGAATGTGTCCAGGGACGCTGGTGGTGCTGTGGGTTAAACCACAGAGCCTAGGGCTTGCTGATCAGAAGGTTGGCGGTGGTGAGCTCCCGTTGCTCGGTCCCTGCTCCTGCCAACCCAGCAGTTCAAAAGCTCGTCAAAGTGCAAGTAGATAAATAGGTACCGCTCCGGCGGGAAGGTAAACGGCGTTTCCATGTGCTGTTCTGGTTCACCAGAAGCGGCTTAGTCATGCTGGCCACATAACCTGGAAGCTGTACGCCGGCTCCCTTGGCCAATAAAGTGAGATGAGCGCTGCAACCCCAGAGTCAGCCACGACTGGACCTAATAGTCAGGGGTCCCTTTACCTTTACCTTACAGAATGTGTCCTTTTATTTAAAATGCATCTCTGGGTTATTTGTGGGGCATAGGAATTCATTCATTTCCCCCTCCAATATATAGTCCACCACCACCCCACGTTCTGAGGGACACTGGACTGGCTCTCTGTTGAAAACATTTGCTTACCCCTGCATTAACCACTAGGGATTGATGTCTGCAGGTGTGTTTGTGGAAGGGGGACCCAGAATGTCAGTATTTTGTGGGAGGAACTTGAGCGTGTTCTGAAAGGCAGATTTGCACTGTTGAAGTCACACAAAAACATTTACCGTATTTTTTGCTCTATAAGACTCACTTTTTCCCTCCCCAAAGTAAGGGGAAATGTGTGTGCGTCTTATGGAGCGAATGCAGGCTGCGCAGCTATCCCAGAAGCCAGAACAGCAAGAGGGATTGCTGCTTTCACTGCGCAGCGATCCCTCTTGCTGCTCTGGCTTCTGAGATTCAGAATATATTTTTTCTTGTTTTCTTCCTCCAAAAACTAGGTGTGTCTTGTGGTCTGGTGCGTCTTATAGAGCGAAAAATACGGTAACTAGCGGGGAAGGAGAAACTTGTTTTGTCTTCCCCGTGCACCTTTTTAGAGGCGAGAGAGAGGCGTGTTTGGAAACAGCAGGCGGGAGGGAAGGGTTTGCGTGGCAAATGATTAACTAGAGTGGGAACTTCGTAGTAAAAGGGCAGCCAGCTTGGCGTCTCTGAAGCAGTCGGTGCTTTGCTCTGAGTGATGGAGTCCTGCCTGCCCTTGTTGCTTGGACACCTGGGGGTTGCAGCAGCCCTAGAGGGCAAACACTGGGTGCTTTCCTGCTTGGCAAAGGCTTTGCATGGCGACTGGGAACCTGGCCAGGTGAACAGGAAGGAGGTGCAAGGAGAGAAGGGGAACTTCCAGAACTGGTGTCCCCAGCAGGATGCACATGGGCCACCTTCTCACCCCCAGAAATACCCCATGGGTGCTCCCAGCACCTCCTGATTTTTAAAAAATAAAGAATGAGGATATCTTTTTTTGCCTTGCTGTTTAGCTGGATGGATTGCCTACTTTTGGGGAAATGCTGCCTGCTTGGGTTTTTTTCCCTCGGTCTGCGTTTTATTTGGAGTGTGTGGACATATGAACAGTCTTCTGGATCATGACGACTGTGAGGAACCTGCAAGATGGATCAGAGCCCAAGGTCACTTTCCTCTCCTGAGGTTTCCGGCAACTTGGATTCAGAAGTGCCGCGGAGGCAGAGCAAAGCCACTGTGGCTAGTAGCTGAGTTTGAAAGGACCACGAGCATCTGGTCCATGAATTTGGCCAGTCCTTTTTTAAAGCCATCTCTTTTGGTGACCAACAGGGCAGGGCGTTCCATAGCTTAACTATGCATTTGTGTATACAGTGGTACCTCAGGTTACATACGCTTCAGGTTACAGACTCCGCTAACCCAGAAATAGTGCTTCAGGTTAAGAACTTTGCTTCAGGATGAGAACAGATATCGTGCTCTGGAGGCGCGGCAGCAGCAGAAGGCCCCATTAGCTAAAGTGGTGCTTCAGGTTAAGAACAGTTTCAGGTTAAGAACAGACCTCCGGAACAAATTACCGTATTTTTCGCCCCATAGGGCGCACCTAGGTTTTTTTTTTTTCCCCAGGTGCGGGGCTGGGGCGGGGGAAGCCCGAGCTTCCCCCGACCCCAGCCCCCAGAACAGGCTGCTATCCACAAGCCGTGGGAGAGCTGCGCGAAGCCTGAAGCCTGGGGCGTGCTGAGCTCAGCGCACCCCAGCCTTCGGGGTGCAGGCAGCTCTCCGCAAGCCGTGGGAGAGCTGCACGAAGTTGCACAGCTCTCCCACGGCTTGTGGATAGCTTCCTGAAGCCTGGAGAGCAAGAGGGGTCAGTGTGCACCGACCCCTCTCGCTCTCCAGGCTTCAGCGAAAGCCTGCATTCGCCCCATAGGATGCACACACATTTCCCCTTCATTTTTGGAGGGGAAAAAGTGTGTCCTATAGGGCGAAAAATACGGTAAGTACTTAACCCGAGGTACCACTGTAAGTAGGAATTTTGTCTTTTGGGGTGACATTCTGAGCACCACCAGTTTTTCTTCTGTGAAATGGGTACAATGGATGCTCTGGTTGTGAACATGATCTGTGCAAGATGCACGTTCACAACCCGCAGCGTTCGCAACCCGCAGTGGCGTGTCTGCGCATGCGCGGGTTGCAATTTGGTGCTTCTGTGCATGCGCAAAGCGCAATTTGGCACTTCTGCACATGCACAGCTGCCGAAACCCGGAAGTAACCCATTCCAGTACTTCCAGGTTTTGGCGGTCCGTAACCCAGAAAAACACAACCTGAAGCGTCTGTAACCCGAGGTATGGCTGTATTTCCGGATGCCAGTGACAACTCTCTTTGATTTCCAGATGTGCCCCTTCCCCCAGACCAAAAGGTCTAGGTACACACACACACACACAGAGGTGGGGGAAGTTGGGAAGAAATAAGAGCTTCTCTCTCCTTTTCTCTTCTCCGGGAGTTTCTGAAATCTTCCTGTGCAAGCTCCCATTGCAAAGTGTTTCTCCCAAGTCCCCTTCACTGTGAATTAATTCTTTCTTGCAGGCGAATATATCCGAGAAGAGGCAGCTCACGTGCGGAAAAGCATCCCTTCCCAAGATGGAGAAGTGACCTACATCCCAGGCACCCTCTATTGCACCAACCTGAGAGTGGCTTTCTTACCAGACCCGTCTCCAAACACAGAGGTGAGTTGCCCAGTGGGAGTGGGTACCTTCTTTAAAGCAAGTCAGACCACTGATCTTATCATAGAACCCTTCCCTTAAAAACAAGGCAAGATTCCAGACCTCAAGGTTTTTTGGGGGGAGGGAACTTAATTTAATTTGGAACGGCCTTATACTGACAATCGGTGCATCTAGTTCAGGACTGCCTGCACTGGCTGGCAGCAGCTGCCCCTGGTTTCAGGCAGGAGATTTCCCCAGCCCTTCATGGAAATGCCACTAAGTTTAAAAAAATGCTAAGATTCTAGTCCTCATGGTTCTGAATCAAGGGCTGACTTAGGAAGCTGCCTTCTACTGAGTCAGACCCCTCTGGTCCATCTAGCTCAGTACAGTCTACACTGACTGGCAGCAGCAGCTTTCTAGGATTTTGGGCAGGCGTCTCTACCTAGAGATGTTGTCAGGGACTGAACCTTCTGCTTGCAAGGCAGGTGTCCCACCATCAGGCTACAGGTCTTTCCCTTAAACAGTTTCCACTGATTCTGGAATAAAATGCCATAGCTTGAGTCAGACGACTGGCCCACCTAACTAGATATTGCCCACACTGGCTGGCAGCAACTCTCTGGGGTTTTAGGCAGGGTTTCTCCCCTAGCCCAATAATAATAATAATAATAATTTATTTATACCTCGCCCATCTGGCTGGGCTTCCCCAGCCACTCTGGGCGGCTTCCAAAAAAATATTAAAATACTGTAATACAATAAACATTAAAAGCTTCCCTAAACAGGGCTGCCTTCAGATGTCTTCTAAATGTCAGGTAGTTGTTTATTTCTTTGACATCTGACGGGAGGGCGTTCCACAGGGCGGGTGCCACCACCGAGAAGGCCCTCTGCCTGGTTCCCTGTAACTTGGCCTCTCGCAATGAGGGAACCGCCAGAAGGCCCTCGGTGCTGGACCTCAGTGTCCGGGCAGAACGATGGGGGTGGAGACGCTCCTTCAGGTATACGGGACCGAGGCCGTTTAGGGCTTTAAAGGTCAGCACCAACACTTTGAATTGTGCTCGGAAACGTACTGGGAGCCAATGTAGGTCTTTCAGGACCGGTGTTATGTGGTCTCGGCAGCCGCTCCCAGTCACCAGTCTAGCTGCCGCATTCTGGATTAGTTGTAGTTTCTGGGTCACCTTCAAAGGTAGCCCCACGTAGAGCACATTGCAGTAGTCCAAGTGGGATATGCCAGGGATGACTGAACCCGGGACCTTCTGCTTGCAAGGGGAATGCTCCCTTCCCAAGATGAAGGCGTGTTAGGCCATAAACCCAGCTGAGAGCAATTCCTCTCTTTTTCTCCAGGACTGTTCCTGCCAAACTTTCATGCACAGCGACTACGACGTTGCCCTCCCTTGCATCGGGAGACTGCTCGCCGGTAAGGTTAAGAGGGCTGCCTTAAATCATCTCCTTCCATCCTTGATTGTAAGCCCCTCGGGGCAGAGACGTCTGATCTTGCTGTAACCCCGTAAACCTGCCTTTTGTGTGCTTTCCTCCATTGCTGCTATTAAGTTTTCATGTCCTTCGGACTCCTTTCCCCCGTAGTTAACACGCGGCTTTTGCTTTTCTTACCCCCCAAGTCAACAGCTTCACCAAGGCTAAAGTGCTCACCAGTACCTCGACCCTGAAGTTCATCCCAGAGGAGCTGATCATCTGCTGCCGGGATTTCCGGGTGTTGCGGTTCCGGTTCCACGACAGCGGCTTGGAGCCTCAGGCCTTCCGGGTGAGTCACGGGAAGGGGGGAGACACAGAATTCAGCAGCGGAGGGAGAAAAAGAGAGAGAAAAAAATGGAGAGATGTTGGAGAACAGAAACAGGAAACAAAAATTGCCACTGCCCACATGTCTGGAACAGAAGCCATTCCAGAGACACAGTTGGCGATCGCTGTGGTTTTCAGACTGCAGACAAATACAGTGTCAATTACAGTGGTACCTCGGAAGTCAAACAGAATCTGTTCCGGAAGTCCAAAATGTTCGGAAGCCAAGGCGTGGCTTCTGATTGGCTGTAGGAAGCTCCTGCAGCCAATTGGAAGTTGCAGAAGTCGCGCTGGACATTCGGGTTCCAAAGAACGTTCACAAACTGGAACACTCACTTCCGGGTTTGCGGCATCCGGGAGCCAAAACGTTCGACTCGCAAGGCGTTCGACTTCTGAGCACGACTGCATGTTTGTATTGTGCTTCCTCTGCATTGAAATGAAGAGGGTGGACAATGCAATTTATCCTGTTAATTACGTCAAGGGAATGTGGCCCTTTGCTGGGCTTAACCCTCTCCCTGCCATGCTGTTCCAGGTCTCGATGGCTATCGCTCAGGCCCACGAGAGCAGCACCAAAGATGGCTCCTACGAAGATGCTGCCCTGAAGAACTTGGGTGAGTCCAGCTGGCTGAGGGGGAGGGAGATGCTGGCTGCCTTGAGGGTCGATCGATCCTTATGCCTCTTTTGCCACTGAAGGGAACGGCCGGCTGAATCAGGAGGAGGAGGTGCTGGAGGAGGAAGAGGAGAAGAAGGAGGACGGGTCTCCAACCCTCTTGTTCCAGACCCTCCGGGACTGGGAGAAGGAGCTGCAGAGAATCGGGGCCGCGGGTTGGCGGGTCAGCCCTGTCAACGAGCGCTTTGACATGTCCACCAGGTGTAATATATGGCCTATGGGGTTGGTTTTCTGGGGAGAGGGAGGTGGCGGGGAGGGACCCTAAATTGTACTGAGCCAGGTGACACAATGGGGGGTGTGTGACTCTGTTTTAAGGCAGCTCCCTGTGTCCCAACTTGAATTGGCGCTTTCTTCTGAGGACTAGGGTTCTAGAATGGTGGGGTGTGACGTCACCGTAGCAGTCAAGTACAACGTTTCCTGTTTGCCCAGAGTGGACACACAGGGGGACGTTACTCCAGCCAGGAGGACTTCCTGTCACACCTGTCTGGAACAGCCTCCCCCTGTGTGTGGCCAGGGAGACCCCATAAAAAGGCTGGTCACGCAACCACCTTCCATTCTCCATGCTGCTCCTTCTTTCGACCTTCCTTCTCTTGATGTTATTTTGCTGTTTGCTGGTTCTCAGCCAGCAGCACATGGGCTCAGTCCCCCTAAGGGATGAACCCACACTCTCTTCTGTAACTACAAGCTAAAGTCTGCCTTCAGGGACCCTACTGTGAACTGAATGCGAGTAAACTTCTTATTACTTTTAATAGAAGACTGTTGTCTCTTTATTCTTTTAAGAGGGAATTGAAGGGGTCCCTGCTTCTGCCAACCTAGCAGTTCGAAAGCACGTCAAAGTGCAAGTAGATAATAGGTACCGCTCCAGCGGGAAGGTAAACGGCATTTCCGTGCGCTGCTCTGGTTCAACAGAAGTGGCTTAGTCCTGCTGGCCACATGACCCGGAAGCTGTATGCCGGCTCCCTCGGCCAATAAAGCGAGATGAGCGCCACAACCCCAGAGTCGGCCACGACTGGACCTAATGGTCAGGGGTCCCTTTACCTTTTTAAAGGGGAATTTGCCAGGAACAAATCCAATCTGGACAAGCCAGACTGGATTGTTTAACTCAAGAGATTCAGACGAATCTACCTGCTAGCCTCCTGCAATGTACAGGGGAATATACTCTGCTACTAGCTCACTAGCGTGAGTGAGGAAGGATAATAGGATAATATTTAATCAATATATCCTCCCCTACTGCCCACAACATTCCCACAAGAACTAGAATCTTAATTTATGCATAGGACAAGGGTCACAGCTCCATGAAAGAACATCAGCTTCGCATGCCAGAATGGCCCCAATGACATTTCCAGGTAGGGCTGGGAATGATTGCTGCCCTTCAGTCTAGATAAGACTGAATGAGAGTGTTAAGTTGTGGGTGAACATATCAGACGACACAGCAATTCTTCAAACAGCTCTTGTTTATTCACAGGCCAGAACAGAACTGAACTGAAGGGTTCAGCCAGCCTGCTTATATAGAGCTCCACTACAACGCAACAGTAACCATTTTCTGTAACTAGCCAATCCTTGAACATCACTTTCGATCCCTTATTTGCATATGTGGACCTGAACTATCTACAGTATCCCCCTGTTGGCCCAGGGTGAGAACTTCAGTACATAACAGAGAGGAACTCAAATGGTTTGGCTCTGTAAAAGGCTCCCTCCTCTTTCCCTTGTCAACTGTCTGCTTCTTCTCTCTGCAGCCTCCCCAAATACTTGTGGGTGCCCAGTTGGTTTCTGGACAATGAGCTGAAGAGGGCCTTTGTCCATTTCAACGAAAGACGCATTCCGGTGAGCGACCTGAGCTTGCTTGGCTTGGGTGTGTGAGGTGTCTGTGTGTCTTAAAGGGCGTACATGACTCCCAACCCCCAAATCCAGCAAAATCCATCGCAGGGAATCCCATACAGCTCCTTCCCTCTTCCGTCCCCCAGAGGCTGTGCTGGCATCACCCAGGAGGCAGCGATCTCCTTCGAGCGGCCAGCTTCCACCCCGATTCAGACCCAGAGAAGGAAGACATGAGGTATGTTGCTGGGGGGATTAAAGAGAAGGGGGGCTGTGGGAAAGATGGGGGTCCCTGACCTCAAAAGCGCTTCCAGTCTTGGGGAATTTCCAGGCCACTTTTATTTTTTTATTACACTTGCCCAGGTTTATTACACCTGCCCACAGGCTTGCCATTTTAAACACCACCTGGGAAGGTTTCTGACTCCACCTCTCAGAGATTATTTAGCTGTCATCTTGGGGGGGGGCCCTTCCAACTCTACAAATCTATGATTCTGTATCAGGGCTAGGCAACCTAAGGCCCAGGGGCCGGATGCAGCCCAATCACCTTCTCAATCCGGCCTGCGGACGGTCTGGGAATCAGCATGTTTTTACATGAGTAGAATGTGTCCTTTAATTTAAAACGCATCTCTGGATTATTTGTGGGGCATAGGAATTTGTTCATTTCCTCCCCCCCAAAAAAATATAGTCTGGCCCGACACAAGGTCTGAGGGACAGTGGACCGGCCCCCTGCTGAAAAAGGTTGCTGACCCCTGTTCTATATACAAGGGGAAAGGGACAGGGAGGGAAGAGGAAAAACTCAAGCTCAGGCCTCAGTTCTTAGAAAGTACAGTGGTGCGTCGGGTTACAGACGCTTCAGGTTACAGACGCTTCAGGTTACAGACTCCGCTAATCCATAAATATTACCTTGCGTTAAGAACTTTGCTTCAGGATGAGAACAGAAATCGTGCTCCGGCGGTGCAGCAGCAGCAGGAGGCTCCATTAGCTGAAGTGGCGCTTCAGGTTAAGAACAGTTTCAGGTTAAGAACGGACCTCCAGAACGAATTAAGTACTTAACCCGAGGTACCACTGTAGTTCCTTGATAGAAAGGTGGCAGTTGAGGGAGAGGAGGCCTCTGGCATTGCTGGTCTGCCACAGCATAGCGGACAGAGGGAGCTCAGCTTCCCATCTCTCCTAGAATGGTAGAACTATAGAAGTGGGAGTTGGAAGGGACACTAAGGGCCATCTAGTCCAACCCCCTGCAATGCCGGAACCACAGCTAACCCTAAGCCACTAAAGCATATATTTCTTAAAGGTGAGATTCAAACTTGTATCAGTTTGCTAGAGGCTCAGCTTTGCCTTCCTCACCTCTCTCTTTCTGCAGGTCAGTGGAAACTCTGATGCTTGCTGGCCACCCCCAATGTGTGATCGTCGAGGTGACGGCGGACCTCCCCAGCCCCCCGGAGATCCAGCAGTCCTACTCCAAGCTTTGGAACCTGAGCCTCTGCCTTGCTGGTGAGAAGAGGAAATTGCAGTGGGGCCGCCCTCTTGACAGGGGTCGCTCTTGAATTAGGGGAAGGGCTGGAGCTCTGGAAGAGCACCTGGCTTTGAACATAGGAAGATGCCTGTCTGCAGCTAAATCAGGCCAATGGCCCACCTTGCCCAGCAGCCTTTGCCCACAACGGCCAGACAGGTGCCCCAGAAGGAAACCCACAAGCAGCACCCCGAAGTACAAGAGCAACTCTCCCCTTCTTCAGAAGCATCGCTGTCTGTGTCATAGAGGCAGAGCAAGCCACTGTGGCTGGTTAGTCCAATCCTCTTTTAACGCCAGCCTGGTTTCAAAGCCAGCGCTGGCTCCTGTGGCAGTGAGTTCCATAGTTTATCTACGTGGTGCATGAAGAGGCACTTTCTTTTACCTAATAATAATAATAATTTATTACTTATATGGTGCACAAAGAGGTACTTTCTTTTACCTAATAATAATAATAATAATAATAATAATAATAATAATAATAATAATTTATTATTTATACCCTGCCCATCTGGCTGGGTTTCCCCAGCCACTCTGGGCGGCTTCCAACAGAATATTAAAATACAATAGTCTATTAAACATTAAAAGCTTCCCTAAACAGGGCTGCCTTCAGATGTCTTCTAAAAGTTTGGTAGTTGTTCTCTCTGACATCTGGTGGGAGGGCGTTCCACAGGGCGGGTGCCACCACCGAGAAGGCCCTCTGCCTGGTTCCCTGTAACTTATCTTCCAAGAAAGACTGGAAGGACCCAGGAGAGGCAGAATTAGGGGAGCACAACCCGTGCGCATGAGGCCTCGGGGGCACTGCAGGGGATGCCGCAACTATTAGCATGGAGCGTGAGAGGTGGTGGTGAGGCGCCAAATTTTTTTGCACTGCACAGGGTACTGCAGAAATTTGACCCGGGGGGTCTGATGCCTGAAGGCATTTCCAAGCAGGGCTAGAAAGGACTCCTAGTCTGGAAGCCCAGAGAGCCCCTGCCAGTCAGTTGTAGACAAGACTGAGCTAGATGCAGCACTCAGCAGAAGGGTTACCTTCTCTGAGCTGCAGAGGTGGCAGAAAACTTGTCCAAGACACTGATCTGAGCCTCAAACCTGGGTCCAACCACACAGAGCGTACCAACTGAGCCAAGGAGAAGGGGTCATAAGGAGTCTCCCTCCCCACTGCCGGCCACCAGTTTTAGATAGTACCAGGAGAGGTGTTGAGATGATGAGCACCTCCATATTTTGTTGTTGTTTAGTCGTTTAGTCATGTCCGACTCTTCGTGACCCCCTGGACCAGAGCACGCCAGGCACTCCTGTCTTCCACTGCCTCCCACAGTTTGGTCAAACTCATTTTAGTAGCTTCGAGAACACTGTCCTATCATCTCGTCCTCTGTCGTCCCCTTCTCCTTGTGCCCTCCATCTTCCCCAGCATCAGGGTCTTTTCCAGGGAGTCTTCTCTTCTCATGAGGTGGCCAAAGTCTTGGAGCCTCAGCTTCAGGATCTGTCCTTCCCATGAGCACTCAGGGCTAATTTCCTTAAGAATGGATAGGTTTGATCTTCTTGCAGTCCATGGGACTCTCAAGAGTCTCCTCCAGCACCAGAACTCAAAAGCATCCATTCTTCGGTGATCAGCCTTCTTTATGGTCCAGCTCTCACTTCCATACATCACTACTGGGAAAACCATGGCTTTAACTATACTGGTTAGTACCTCTGTACTAACCAGCCCTAATTCTTTCCCAGAGATATTCTACTGGGCTATGTGTTAATCCCTCTGTGGACGTTCCTGATGCTTCTCCAGAATGCTGCGTGACTCACAGGGTGGAGAGGAATCTTCCTGCCCTCCAGAGGCCACAAATGAGGAATCGGAATAAAAATAACACAAGATCTTTATTTTTTATTTTTGCACAGCTGCCTCGAAACTGGCAGCTGACTCTTCCAGACCTCCGCTGGGGCTCCTATTTTTGGAGGAACGGCGCAGCTGGTTTCCTAGGGATTTCAAAGCCTGGTGCTCTATTCTTAGCCCTTCGGATTAGGTTGCCCGAAAGACAAAATAATAATTAAAAAGGCGGAATTTGCTCACACAAGAGGCAGGGGTGGCCATTGACCTGGGTGGCTTTAAAGAGGGTGAGGCAAATTCAGTGGCTGCTAGCTGTGATGGCTACGTCCTGCCCCCATTGTTAGAGGCAGTACAGTCGTACCTTGGTTGACGAACGCCTTAGCAGTTGAACGACGGAAAACGCAAATCTGGAAGTGAGTGTTCCAGTTTGAGAACTTTCTTTGGGAAGCTGAACGTCTCGCAGGGCTTCAAAGAGAACAACAACTACCAGACTTTTAGAAGACATCTGAAGGCAGCCCTGTTTAGGGAAGCTTTTAATGTTTGATGCATTACTGTATTTTAATATTTTGTTGGAAGCCGTCCAGAGTGGCTGGGGAAGCCCAGCCAGATGGGCAGAGTATAAATAATAAATTATTATTATTATTATTATTATTATTATTATTATTATTATTATTCCACAGCTTCCAATTGGCTGCAGGAAGCTGCACCTTGGAAGTTGAATGGACTTCCGGAACGGATTCCGTTTGGCTTCCAAAGTACGACTGTAAATGCCTCTGAATCTTACTGGAAGTCATTGGTGGGGGATTCGCTGCAGCTCTCAGGTCCTGCCTTGGTCTTCCTGTTGGAGAGGAGAATAGCTCTTGCGTTCAGTGTCTGCTTGAATGTTTCCCTTTAGGGCACTTGGTTGGCCACTGTGAGAACAGGATGCTGGGCTTGACGTGTCCCCTTTGGCCTCATCCAGCAGCCAAGCTCTTCTGGTGATTCTAAGGCACACTGATAAAAGTGTGTGCTCTGTTTTTACACAACACGGAGCCCTTTCCTGTGTGCTCTCGATTCCCCTTCTAGATTCCTTCGTCTCGTCCTCCGATGAGAAGTGGCTCTCGAGCCTCGAAGGGACGCGGTGGCTGGATCACGTGAGGTGAGCTGCGTCTCTTCCCACCCCCAGCCGGTCCCTCTGGCTACAGTGAGGACAGGCTCCCATCTCTGTCTCCCCTTCTCTCTGTCCGAAGATGCTCGGACGAATTTGTAGTGGTGGAAGGCGATTGAAGGCTGCTCGCCATGATGACCATGCTCCTCAGGTTGGAGTCAGAAATGCTTTTCTGAATGCTGGCTGCTGGGCACTGCAGGACGGAGAATCGCTGTTGCATTTGGGTCCTGATTGTGGGCTCCTCATTGAGGCATCTGGTGGGCTCCTGGGGGAACAGGATGGTGAGGCGTTCCCAAAGTAAAGGAAGGATTGAACTCTGATTAATAAGAATACACACAGAGGCTTAAACCAGCAAGACTCTGGGAAGGGTGCGTATAATAATCTCTCCCTCCACCCTCCGGCCCAGGTCGTTTTATTCACAAAAGAACTTTTTACAGAGTGTTTGTAAGAACCAATCAGATTTCTTCTGAGCATTTCAACAAACCCCACGTGGGGACAAAGTTAAACTACCAAAACTAATTAAGCACACATATTTCTGGGGTAAACAAAACAGAACTACAAAGGAGTGCATTTGGCAACCCCTGAGGTCATAAGCAAGCAATACACATGATAAGAAGGATGGCCAGGAAGACAGCGATCATTATCACCTTCAAGTGAGATCTGTTTCCTGGCCCTAAGATTAACATCCTAAGATTAACATATCAGAAAAGCTACATCAAAGAAACTGCCCACTGTCTTTGGTGACCCAGAATGCCTGCCTGACGAAGCAACTGGGCTGTGTACATGACTGGTCAAGAAAGAGAAATGGAACAGGGATACAGAGGTGTGGATTGATCAAGAATCATACCAAAATAGTTTAAACCCAGTCAACGCAATTCTTTCATTGCTGACACAGATGGCTTACTCTATATTTGCTATAATTCCTCATAGCAATCCCACCTGATCACTACAGATGGTGAACAAGATGGCCTCCCTTTGGCCTGATCCCGCAGGCTCTTCTTGTGTCCTTTATTGCTTCCTCCTTCTTTCTAGGGTGTGCTTGAAGAAGGCCAGCGAAGTGGCTGTGCTGCTGGCTGAGAGGAGCCGCTCTGTCCTCCTCCAAGGTAAAGAGAGGGTTTCTTTGCTCTGTGTTTCTTCCGCAGAGGGGACCCACTGCAGGATGTACGGTGTCCCCAATGGGACATTCTTCCAATGACAGTGAGATGGACCAACCCTGGTCTGCCCACCCTCTGCCTCGGTGACTCCTGGTCACCTTGGAGTCTCCATCATCCTGAAGCTATCCTTTCTCACTCTCCATTCACTCCCCCCTCCCAGAATCGGATGACAGGGACTTGAATTGCTTGCTGGCCTCCTTGGTGCAAGTCATTTCAGACCCACACGCCAGAACCATCTCTGGCTTCCAGAGCCTGGTCCAGAAAGAGTGGGTGGCGACCGGGCACCCGTTCCTGCAGCGCCTGAACCTCCTCCAGAAAAACGACCGGGATGAGGTGAGTTGGACCCCTTAAAATGGGGTGACCCCTGCATTTAACGGTGATTCTGGCATTGCAATGGGTGTGTGTGGAATTGTTGACCCTTGGGGTCCCTTCCAACCCTACAATTTATGATTGAGGGACATCAGAAGCTGTTTTGTACTGAGTCAGAGCACCGGGTCCATCTAGTTCAGTATTGTCTACACTGAGGGCCATTGAATCTCCAGGATTTCAGACCAGGGAGTCTCTCTGGGAGTTTCCCAGAGTTAAAAACACGGTAAAGCATCAAGCATCAAAAACTTCCCTGAACAGGGCTGCCTTCAGTTGTCTTCTAAAAGTCAGACAGTTGTTTATTTCCTTGACATCTGATGGGAGAGCATTCCACAGGGTGGGCGCCACCACCGAGGAGGCCCTCTGCCTGGTTCCCTGCAACCTCACTTCTCGCAGTGAGGGAACCGCCAGAAGGCCCTCGGAGCTGGACCTCAGCGTCTGGGCTGGATGATGGGGGTGGAGACGCTCCTTCAGGGATACTGAATTTGAAAGATCAAATTCTTACAAAATGCAGAATGGGTATCATGTGGCCCCTGTAAGGGCGTCTCACCAATCAAAGTGGTCGAGTGATGCTTTAGTGCTATGCTGCAGACTTTGCACTAAAATCAAAGTAAGGTTCTGGTCCTCATTGTTCTGAGTAAGGTTCCCATGGAAAGAAGAACACGGAAAGCCTCAGATGCTTCATCCCTTACCTGACGCCTTTCTCCGTAGAGGAGGAGAAGAGAGAATAAATGTGCTCAGGGAAAAGAAATGGGAGAATCTCTTTCCCCCTTTCACCCCTTTTTGCAGTCACCCGTCTTCCTGCTGTTCCTGGACTGCACCTGGCAGCTCTTGCAGCAGTTTCCCGGGTCCTTCCAGTTCACTGAGGCCTACCTGGTAGCTCTACACGAGAGCAGCTATGTCCCATTCTCCAGCACCTTCCTCTTCAACTGCCAGTGGGAGAGAGGGCGGAGGAACCAGGTGAGTTGAGCTTGGGGGACAGAGGACAGACACCCAGCCTGTTCTGGCACTTGTGAACTTGTATATTTGAGCTGATTTATTGTATTTCTGTGCCGTTGCATGGAAACAGAATGGGAATTTTGGAAAGTAAAGCACTCCTCTCTCACCTCTTGACAGCAGCCTAGGGGCTGTATTGCCAAACCCTGGAAAACCTTTATAATAATAATAATAATAATTTATTATTTATACCCCACCCATCTGGCTGGGTTTCCCCAGCCACTCTGGGCGGCTTCCAAAAGAATATTAAAATACTGTGATACATCAAACATTAAAAGCTTCCCTAAATAGGGCTGCCTTCAGATGTCTTCTAAAAGTCTGGTAGTTGTTGTTCTCTTTGACACCTGATGGGCAGGTGCCACTGCCGAGAAGGCCCTCTGCCTGGTTACCTGTAACTTGGCTTCTTGCAGCGAGGGAACTGCCAGAAGGCCCTCGGCGCTGGACCTCAGTGTCTGGGCAGAACGATGGAGGTAGAGAATGTGTCCTTTTATTTAAAATGCATCTCTGAGTTATTTGTGGGGCATAGGAATTCATTATTATTTTCCAAAATATAGTCCGGCCCCCCACAAGGTCTGAAGGACAGTGGACCGGCCCCCTGCTGAAAACGTTTGCTGACCCCTGCTGTAGAGAGCAGGCCACTATTGTTGCAATGTTTCTTTGGCCAATAAAATCCATACAAGTGGAAAAGAAGAAATGCAATTTTGGGGAAGGGTCGGTTCATTCACCACCACCCCTGTCTCTCTCCCCCCAGAACCGTTTTCTCACGCAGCTCTACACTCCCATCAATGGCTGGAGAGAACCCCTCTGCCTGGAGATTCTGGAGAAAGATGGCTACCCGGTCAAGGAAGCCACGGGGGCCTCCCTGCCCACCATCTGGGACTGGTCCTTGAGATACAGCCCCCGGCACATGGCGCGCTTCCGGAACCCCTGCTACAGGCGCAGCGGGAATGGTGGCAGCAACGGCGGGGCTCTGAACGGGAACTTCCTTCCCCAAAATATTGGCAAGGTTTGTGTTTGTTTGGGAAGGCATGGAGGTCATTTCCACAACCTGGGCTGGTGGATTCAGAGCCAGAGGACATGCATAGAAATCTTTGGCATCTCCCAGTCTGGTAGGACACCAGGCTCCAGCAGAACCTTTCCCTGTTTAGATCTAACTCTGCGACCCACAGGAATGCAGGAAGCTGCCTTTACAAGGTTCCAGTCCTCATGGTTCCAAACAGAGGGTTGACTTAAACAGGAACGCAGGAAGCTTATTGTGCTGGTCCCGGGAGGGGGGGGGGTTACCGTGCGGCATGGTCTAAGTCCGGTCCTAGGTCAAGGGTAAGGAGGCTGTCCGTCAGGGGCAAAGCGACGTCCAAAGCGAGGAGTCAGGCGTGGTCAGGAACTTTGGAAGAGCAGGACAGGGTGCTGGCAGGAACAGGTTACCAGCAATGTTGCTCCCGCAACCTGGGACTGGGCTGACTGGCCTTTATCTCCTCTGGGGCCAAGGCGGTCCCGATGCACAGGTGACTCACCTCTCCTGGCCTGGAGGCGAGCACTCCTCCTGAGAGAACTTAGGTCCCTCCGCCTCTCTGCCCTGAGCCTCTGCAGCTCAGGAGAGGCTGGAGGGTTACCAGACCCAGAGGCAACCTCACCTTCCCCTGACAGGGCTGGGAGAGGCGCACCTGCAGGCAACGGGTCCTCAATCACCTCCGGAGCCAGAGTGAATTCAGCTGGTGTCTGCTCTTGAGGATCCGGCACAGGTGCGGGCCCTTCAGATTCAAGCCCCTGCCCCGGCTCAGCCGGCCCTGGAGGCGGGGACTCCTGTGCAGGCTGGGATTCCTCTGGTTCAGCCTCTGAATCAGATTCCCAGGGCATCACACTTATATCTTATGCTGATCAAGCCATTGGGTGCCCATCTAGCTTAGTATTGTCTGCACTGACTGGCAGTGACTCTCCAGGTTCTCAGATAAGAAGCCTTTTTGCCAGCACCACTCAGTTTCCCCCTGTTTGAATCTGGAACCCTGTTGTTAAGAGTTTAGGAACCAGTTTAGCATTTCCCCCCTGTTGCTGTTGTGTTGAGACCCCGCTTGTGGGTTTTCAACAAGCATCTGGGTGGCCACTGCGGGAAGAGGATGCTGGAGCTGATGGGCCATTGGCGTGATCCAGCAGGGCTCTTATGAAGGAATCACAGAATTGTAGATTCGGAAGGGGTCCCAAGGGTCATCTAGTCCAACCCCCTGCAATGCAGGAATCTCAACACACGGTCTCCCATCCAATTTGAAACTATACTGCTCTTATAAAACCTCCATGTCGAGAGACAGTCTATCTGGACTTCTAGGGTCTTAGGAGAATTTGGCCACTGTGAGAACAGGATGCTAGCTCAGGATGCTAACCTGGGCTAGCTCAGAGGGTAGAGCGTTAGCCTCTTAATCTCAGGGTTGTGGCTCTGAGTCCTGTGCTGGGCAAATAGAGAGATAATTTAGATAATTTATTACGGTCAAAGACCAGCTCGCATAACACAATAAAAGCAGCGTTCATAAACATAAAATATACAGTCGGACCAGATTGCAGCAATAGCTCATGAGTTAAAATTGAGATATATACATCCACCCGTACAACTGGGATTTGGGCTACCATAAAAAATTGACCCTGAGGCGCCGCAAAGGGCAACTTCAGCATTTCCCTAGTAAACTATTTTATTCTAGAGGATGATCTTTGCCTACAAAGCTGGGTGCAGAATCTGGCTACCAGCCACGTCGTCTTGTGATCTTTGCCTAAGAGAATTAAGTTTAGACTTGTTTGAAAGATCGGTGAGCCTCTTCAGCAAAGGATCAATGGTGTCTCTACGGATCTCAACATAAAAAGGACATCTAAAAATAAATATGTTCGTGGCTTCCTATTTCCCCTAATGGGCAGGCGCAAAGTCTCTGTGCGTACGGGACTCTTCTATAGGAGCCTTCCAGAACCGCTAAGGGCAAGGCTGAGCTTCTGGCAAGAGTGAAAGCCCTTCTTGCGTTTCTGGATGCAAGGAAATAGAGATATGCTGCTGGAGCCGCTACGTATCTCCTGTTTTCTATGATTTTATAATCGGGGACCCTTGTACAGTCCTGTTGTCTCTCTATGTCCATGATTCCTTGCCATAACCACAGATCTAGCTTGGCCCAGGCCCATAGTTATGACAGTTTGGGGAGCAAGGCCCAGTTTCTGAAGAGTGTTTTAAGACTGCTGTCTGCCAGCCAGACTGAAACTGGTCACTCAGAATCAATGGGGAAGCAGTTTCAGAGTTAGCCACTTATATATTGATGTTAGACTAATATGAGCTTCGACTTTCATCATCCCTGTTTCTAGTCTGACCCATGCATTTGAAGCGCATGTGCTGGGCAGAAGATTCCTACACGGCAGGGGCTGGACTAGATGGCCCTTGGGGGTCCCTTCCACCCTTACAGTTCTATGATTCTATGAGAACAACAGATAGAAATTAAAAGATAAAAAACAAAAGTATAAAACAGGGACATAGAATGCGCACAGTTGCACATGGTTTAATATAACCGGGTGCAAGAAAAGAATATGTGTGTGTTCTTGTGGGATGTGTGTTTTTTGTTTCTATATTAAATATGCAAAACAAACAAACAAACAAACAAGAATATCAGCGCCATCTCGTTATCAAGTCTAGTTCCAGATTTTTCTAGGCTTGAGATGAGAGTTGTCTTGAAGACTGCTCCACCACATATGTACAGTATGTACTAAAGGAATGCCAAATCATATAAAAAGTGTCTGGAGGTTCTAGCCCTCGTCAAATTCTCAAATTATGTGTAATTTTCTCCCTTAAAGCTATATTCCAGAGTGAGCGGCACACCAAGAGCCCTGTGTAAGATTTGGGACTGTTTTCCAGGGAGTTGCAATTACTGTTTGAGCTGCCAGGATCAGATCCAAGACCTGGTTCCTCCGCTCTTCCGATGTTCTGAGCTTTCCCCTTTCCTTCTTCCAGATGGAAAACGCTCCTCCTGGGAAAAGGACCCTGTACTTGTTCTCCAAGGGCTCCCTCTCTCTGCAAGCCCACTTCTTCCCCTGGAAAAACGGCTCCCTCGCCAAGAAAGGTTCCCGGAGGTCTCAGGGGTCGGAGGCCCCCAGGGAGCAGGACAGGTCGCGGAGGTGCAAAACCCGGAGCTTCCTCCTCCATCACGACGGGCTGCTCCTTCTGCCATCATATGCAGGGCCTTCCATCCGCTTGTGGAGAAGGTGCTACCTTCGCGGGAGCCCAGAAACCCAGGTACGAAACAGCAGAGGCATAGCACAAAATAACAGAATCGCAGGCAGGTTGAGAGGTGGTCATTAGATAACCCAACCTGCATTCTGCAAAAAAACGCTTCCTCATCTTTCTTGGGTTCAAAAAGTCCCGCCATTAATAGAAGCTGTTCCACAAGCAGAGGGAAGCGATTTATTTATACCGTATTTTTCTGTGTATAATGCGCCCCTGTGTATAAGACGCCCCCCATTTTGGGGGACTCAAAATTAAGAAAATGGGGGGAGATTGCCCAGAGTTGCTGAGCTTTTTTGGGGGGGATTTTTGTCCCCACTCTGCACTATCCATGTATAAGACGACTTCCCATTTTTGACATTATTTTCTCAGGAAAAAACCTTGTCTTATACACGGAAAAGTATGGTATGTTCATTCTAAAACTTTTACAGTTTGGAATCCCACCACAACTGGCCTCCTAGCAGCAGTTCAAATCTAAAAAACTAACTAACTAAAATGTCGTAAAGAACTCCAACAGTCTTGTGGCTTCTGAGAAGACGGACAGAAACGAGGCAGGAGGATATGTTGAACGACAACCCAATTCGTTAAATGTGTTTTTGGTTTCATTTACCTTATGCACAAAACGTCTTGAGGTGGAAGGTTAGAAGGCGATTAATAAATCAATGGTGGTGGTGATGAAAATAATAAAAATTAATGATAATTTCATGGGGTGGGGAGGAGGATGTATACAGAGGGGCTAAAGGTAGGAATCCCAAGAGGTAGAGTTTGTAGCTGTGTGGTGCCATCTAGTGTCCAAACTACTTTTGGATTCTTTTATAAAAGGGTTTTTCCCCTCATATTACAGTATAAAGGTAAAAGGACCCCTGACCATTAGGTCCAGTCGTGGCCGACTCTGGGGTTGCGGCGCTCATCTCGCTTTATTGGCCGAGGGAGCAAGTGTACAGCTTCCTGGTCATGTGGCCAGCAGGACTAAGCCGCTTCTGGCGAACCAGAGCAGCGCACGGAAACGCCATTTACCTTCCCGCCAGAGCGGTGCCTATTTATCTACTTGCACTTTGATGTGCTTTCGAACTGCTAGGTTGGCAGGAGCAGGGACCGAGCAATGGGAGCTCACCCCTTTGCGGGGATTCGAACCGCCAGCCTTCTGATCGACAAGTCCTAGGCTGTGTGGTTTAACCTACAGCGCTTTATTGGCCGAGGGAGCTGACGTACAGCTTCCAAGTCACGTGGCCAGCATGACTAAGCCGCTTCTGGCGAACCAGAGCAGCACATGGAAACGCCATTTACCTTCCCGCCAGAGCGGTACCTATTTATCTACTTGCACTTTGACGTGCTTTTGAACTGCTAGGTTGGCAGGAGCAGGGAGCGAGCAATGGGAGCTCACCCCGTCGCGGGGATATGAGCCACGACCTTCTGATTGGCAAGCCCTAGGCTCTGTGGTTTAAGCCACAGCGCCACCTGTGTCCCTATTACAGTATAAGCACATATTATGCGGGGGGGGGATTTTGGTTGCAAGGGTTCCATATTTACATGAAAATCTCGTATACCAAAACCCTTGGCGCTGCAGGAGAGAATCCCCAGCACTTCCCGAGCTCACGTGCCGAAGGGTCTTCCCCAGCCAGGAAACCCCAGGAGACACAGCACAAATAAGAGCTTCTTGCTTGGATGTAATTTGCACAGTTTCAATCAGCTGTGCTGAAGTTGCAGACCTTGCTTCTGAGTTGAGGACTCGGCAGCAGCTAGACCCACTGTTTCGCAAACAGTGATCCTCAAATCTACCGTCAGTTGTGGAAGCAGTGAGGGGGGAACCAGAAGATGAAGTGAGGACGACTTCCTGATGTTGATAGCTGCCTTTAGCAGCTCATGATTAGAAACAGATTCTTCACAGCTAGGTCTCCGGAGGCCGGCATGCGCCACGTCTATTAGGCAGCCACTGTATCCTGCCCCTTCCAGCCTGCGCCAGTTCATTAAAAGAGGAAATAAATAACAGGGATTTGGAAAGGAGTTCTGAAGCAAAAGTCCTGCGGGTGGAAATAGGAACAAGGGATGCTAGACGCTTAGAAAATTAGGCCTGGCGTTGAGAAAGTGGATGCAGAAAAGTATTTCTGCCTCTCTCTTAACGGCAGGACTTGAAGTTGAATGTTGGAAAATTCAGGAAAGATTAAAAAGAGGACTTCTTCACATAGTGCAGAGTCAAACCATGGAACTCGCTCCCCCAGGAGGCAGGGATGGGAGTTTGCTGATGTTGCATTCAGGCCCTGCTTGTGGTCTTCCGAACAGGACACTTGATTGGCCACCGTGAGAACAGCAGGCTGAACTAGATGGGCCTCCAAGCAGGGCTCTGATCTATTCCTATACAAGTGAGCCAATTTAAAAGGAGGGTATGAAAAGCCTCTCCCCCAAAGCCAGTGGTGGTCCTTGCTGGTGACGTCAAGTCTCTTTCCGCTTAGCGCAGAGATGGAGAACCTTTCTCCCAGCTTGAGGGGCTGCCTCCTCTTATTGCCAGTCTTCAAGGTGGGATAGCTCGGTTGGTTAGAATGTGGCGCTGATGACACCAAGGTTACAGGTTTGATCCCCGTAAGGAACAGCTGCATGTTCCTATGTTGCGGGGGGTTGGGCCAGATGATCCTTAGGATCACATTCAACCTTATGATTCTGTGACTTGCAAAGGTCATGTGTCTGTGGTAGGCAAAAAACGGACGGGGTTACAGATGTAAACATTGCTGTTTCACAGAATGGTAGAGTGGGGAGGGACCGGGGGCGTCTTACCCATAGAGGCGGGTGGCGCAGGGTGCCAAGTTCTGGAGGGCGCCAGGGAAGAGGCAGAGGCTGGATGTGGCGCCTCCCAACATCAGCTTACTGCCATCGCCCGCCTCCGCCATGTTGCGCCGAAGCAGCGCTGCACACGGAGCTTCTGCCTGTCGTGGCCACCACGGCACGAAGTGGACAGCTGAGCTGGGAACTGCTGCGTCCAGCCTCTGCCTCTTCCCTGCCGGAGGGGCCGCCCTCCAGCCGCTGCCCGCCTCCTCCAGCCCTGCAAAGCTGGGCGCGTCGCTGGCAGCGCCGTCCTCCCTAAAAAAGGTCAGCAACTCCGGGAAATGGGGGGGGGGGGAATCTTTGCACCACAGCGCCAGAGATGTTTAAGATGGCCCTGGGATGTCCCTGCAAGGGTCATCTCGTCCAGTCCCCTGTCCAGTAGGGAGGGACCGCCACTCCCGATATGCCCCGCGGAGGACCTTAATGTCCATAAATAGCAACACCCTAGTGGTCCCGGGCCCTAAGGAAGTCAGATTAGCCTCAACCAGAGCCAGGGCCTTTTCAACACTGGCTCCAGCCTGGTGGAACGCTCTGTCTCATGAGACCAGGGCCCTGCAGGATCTGATTTCTTTCCGCAGGGCCTGTAAGACAGAGTTGTTCCGCCTGGCCTTTGGCTTGAAATCAATTTGATTCCCTCCCCCTCTTCTTTTTTCCTTTCTCCTTCTGTGATGGAACTCTTATTTGGGGACTTCCCTGGCTTTTTTCTGGCCCACGTAGGACCAGTTTGGATAGTTGGCCTTGGTGAAGATTTGACGTTTTCATCCCCAACAAGTTTTTGATTTTAGTTTCTACTGAAATGAGGCTGCATTTTAATGTTGTACTTAATCTTGTTTTTAAGTTGTATTTTAATCAATTGTTTTTACCTGGTGTTAGCCATCCTGAGCCCAGTCTTGTCTGGGGAGGGCAGGGTATAAATAAAATTTATTATTACTATTCTTATTCTTAATTCCACAGCTGGGAAGTCTTGTCTGCTGCTGTTACAATGTGGTTTAGGCATTGCTTTTGTAGAAACAGCAGTCTTTCCTTTCTCTTCAGGTCGGCCTCTTCGCTTCCAGCATTGTGGGCCTCACTGAGGAACTGGACCTGCTCCAAGAGCGGCTGAACTACTGGCAAGTCAGAGGAAGCTAGCGGCACGATGCTCAAGAAGGACAAAGCGTTCCACGCAGAGGCCACGCAGACTGCCTGGAGCTCCCTCCTGCCACCCCATCAAGAACGGGGCGGGTCCTCAGCATATCCAACGCAGACCCGGTGCATCCCGCTTTCCAAGAAGAGACAGCAGTTGCAATATGCTGCAATATGCACATTTCAGAGATTCGCAGAATTGTCGAGTTGGAAGGGACTCCAAGGGTCATCCAGTCCACCCCCCTGCAATTTTCACAGAGCTCCATTTGGAAATCTTTACCCAGTTGGGAGAAAACTGATGCACTCAGGCTACGGGATTGATGTCTGTGGCTGGACAACCGCACCCCGATTCATCGGAAGTGTCTGTTCTGGAGTTGCCCGGCTCAGCAAACAGATCGTATTGACCCACCTGCAGTTCTGTCCTGAATTTATATTCGCCCCAAATGTTCTGTTTTGATTGCAAAGCGACGTGGGGCTTAATATCGCTGCGATATTGGGTGCCTGCCATCAGGTGTTTGGTTTGTGTGTTTTTTAAAAAAATTAAAAAACTTATTAAAGCCGCATACATTTATGTGGCTTCCCCCAAAGAATCTTGGGAAATGTAGTTTGTCAGGTGCGCTAAAGATCACCAACTACGGTTCCCAGGATTCTTTGGGAGAAGTCATGTGCCTTAAATGTGTGACGTGTCATTAATCCAGATTTAATTTTGGGGGGGCAGCGGGGAATAACATGGGCTGCTGCCATTCTGATGTTGCTATCATGATGCCCCCCACCCTCCGAAAAAGGCCTGAATGCTTGAGGAGCAACCATCCCATAATAAACACCTGCCTGGAAGCGCCTGGTAGCTCAGAGTGGGCTGACCAGCTCTGTGTAGTCTGCTTTACTCTCTCTGCCTCCTAGAACTCACCAAGGGGTATTGACCTATATGTCCCCAAAATGTCCAGTTCTCGTTAACACTTAAAACGTGGGGTAGCCAATGCGGTTCCCTCCAGATGTTCGTGGGCTTCGGCTCTCGCTGTCATCCCTAACCACTTGTTGCACTGGCTGCTGCAGCTGCGAGGGGACCTGGAGATCAACAACATCTTGAGAGCACCACAGGAGGCAGTGATGGCCCCCAGCCCAGATGGCTTTAAAAGAGGATCAGACACATTCATGGAGGAGGAGAGAGTTATTGAGGGCTACTAGCCAGGATATAGGGACGCAGGTGGCACTGTGGGTTAAACCACAGAGCCTAGGACTTGCCGATCAGAAGGTCGGTGGTTCAAATCCCCGCGACGGGGTGAGCTCCCATCGCCTGGTCCATGCTCCTGCCAACCTAGCAGTTCGAAAGCACGTCAAAGTGCAAGTAGATAAATAGGTACCACTCCAGTGGGAAGGTAAACGGCGTTTCCGTGCGCTGCTCTGGTTCGCCAGAAGCGGCTTAGTCATGCTGGCCACATGACCCGGAAGCTGTACGCCGGCTCCCTCGGCCAATAAAGCGAGATGAGCGCCGCAACCCGAGAGTCGGCCACAACTGGACCTAATGGTCAGGGATCCCTTTACCTTTTCCTTTACTAGCCAGGATGGCTATGCTCTGCCTCTGTAGTTAGAGGAAGAAATGCCTCTGAACCCCAGTTGCTGGAGACCACAGGAGGGCACAGTGCTATTGTGCTTAAATCCGGCTTGTGGGTTCCTTGGAGGCATCTGGTTGTGAGAACAGGATGCTGAACCAGGTGAGCCCCCTTGGCCTCATCCAGAAGACTCTTGCACAGAATATCTGCTTCGTCCAGGCATATTTGCAAGCGTCAGTCAGCCCACGAGAAATTGGCTAGTGGACCAGCATCTCCTTCAGTCCCTAGACTGCAGTGTTTGGCGTGAGCTTTCCTTTGCAGTCTGTAAAAAACCAAACAACAACCCTGGAGTATTAGAATCTTGCTCGTCTTTATAGGGGAATAGAAGTGAAATGTTGTTGTTCCTCCTCTATCAGAGATGGTGGGGTGACTTTTCCTTTTCAACTGTTGCTGAGTAATCAATATTTTGATGCTTTGCGATCCAGTGCTGAGCGGGCCCCAACCTCATTAGATCTGCATCCACAAGGCTGCAGCAAGGGCTTGCAAATAAGTTTGAACGTGAAATGTTCAGGAGGATTCTCCCGACAGCAGATTTTTCTTTCCTGCCAAGCTGAGCAATAAATCTAACGGCCTCAAAGCTCTGGACAGAACTGACGGGAAGCTTTATTATTATTATTAAACAACTGGGAAATCATGCTTTCGCAATCGGTAAACCAGATTTTCTGGCCAGTTCTGGGGTACGTACACACCCCAGTTCTTCTTTAGCACTTTCAGTGGTCATTTCCGCAGTCACTTTAAAAAAAAAAAAAGTTTGGTGTGGAAGATAAGAGGTGCCAAAACAGATGTTCAGAGAAGCTTTTTAAAAAAAATATAGCACTTATTGAGAAATGGCATGTTATGTATCTGAGAGAAATCCCACCCCCTGCCTCTAGCCTGTTTACTGGCCTGAGATATTGCCCTGCGGTTAAATAAAGGGACCACCCTGGTTGCAAACAGGACAATGAATTAAAAAAGAGCTGGTCTGCTCCAACAAATTATTGGCCTCTAGGCAGAAATGGTGGAATTTTCTGCTGTGTGTACTGTTCAGAAATGAAAGAACACGGTACAGCTGTGTGCATGTGTTGGAGAGTCCTCTGGAGGGCTTTATCCTAAAATCACAGAATTGTAGAGTTGGAAAAGACCCCAAGGACCATTCTAGTCCAATTCTCTGCAATGCAGGAATCACAGATAAAGCATCCATGACAGAGGGCCACCCAACCTCTGCTTAAAAACCTCCAAAACCTTCCACTGTAAAACAGCTGCTGCCGCCGCCTCTCCATACTCAAGAATAGGTTCCCCCGAGGCTTGTTAAAAAACAGGAGGGCCCCCCACCCTATAACAGGTTACCTGGAAATTCATTAACAGTGTTTGTCAGGCAGCATTCAATGTTGCTTCATATGTCTGGTATCTATAAATCATCAAAGCAGAGTCCTTCGGTACGCCGTTGCCTGGGAACGCTGAAATGCGACGCTGGTACTTAGGAACTTAATACGTCTCTCCATCCATTTCTGTATATTATGTTTGCACTGTCTTGTTGTCGTGTTCCTTCAATGTGTCCCCCCCCCTCGCTAACAGGAGAAAATCCATAGTGGGAAAGTATTTCCATTTAAGATATATGGTTTTTGTGTTTTTTTTCCTTTTGCCCCCAAGCAAAGGGGGTTAAAATGCTGCTGTTACATATTTGCTGTTAAATGTTTCCATTTCCATTTTATAAGCTTTGGTCCAGAAGCCTTTTAGAGCTAATGGGGAAACAAGCAGTTTTAAGCTAAAGAACAATTTCAAATAAATAAATAAGTACCTTGTGAATACAATTCTGCAGGTAATTGTAAATGGATTTGCTCCCAGGGACATTTGTAAGTTGGAGGAAAAGCGTCCCCCTCCCCATCCTTTGGCTACAAACTGTCCTACAGCTGTTTTAAGGGGATAATATATGGTCATGGCTTGTGACACTGCAACCTTCTCTCCTTAAACAGACACGAGATTAAAAGAAAGAAAAGAACCCCCTTTATGTATCCCAGATGCTGAGGAAAAAACAACACTGGACTGTTGCATTCACAAGCCCTGTTTGTGGACTTCCCAGAAGCACCTGGTTTTCTGCTGCTGGGGAAAATATATTTGTTTGTTGATTCATTTGTTTATTTACGGCATTTGCCACTGGGATTTTCAGCCCCAAAGTCTCCCAGAGTGGTTTACGCACTATCAATTGAAACAAGAGTCCCACAAGCTTATAACCTTTTTAAAACAAAAAACAAAACATAACTACGACATACAAGGGTAAAAGGCCACAGAGGGAAGAGGAAAAACGAAAATCAGGCCAACTGGCAAATAAACAGTTCACAGGTGCCTAGTGGAGCTCATCTTTCTGCAAAGCTGATGGGATGAGCCTTCTGCTCCCGACCGCTCTCCCTGAGACAGCCTCATGGCTGCTCTTAAATTCATCTTCAGCTTCATGTAATTCAGTTCTGTCATTGCTACTACCACGCAGAAAGGTAAACTGGAAGCATCATTTCGATACGGCGGATAAAATATGTGTGTGTGTGTGTGTTTCCAGACTGTCACTGTTTGTTGGCGGGAATCAATCACATATTTTCAAATCCAGATTGCACCATTAGGGGATGATGGTGAGCTCTGGTGTAACAATCCCACTTCCCTAAAAGAGCGAACTTTTCAGGGAAATGAAAGAGATGGGAAATACACTGCTAAATTGTGGGATGACACCTGCTTCGACACATCTTCTAACCTCCCTGCAAAAACATTGGAATGAATCTTCTGTAAAATAGCCAATGTCGTCTAATCTCCCTGCAAAGAAGCCAGGATGAATTCTTAGTAAATATGTCATATGGAAGATCCTCACTCCTATTTTTCCATCTGTTGTGTGTCCCTAGAATCAGGAACACCCCCCCACACACACAGGAAAATGGTGCCACAGGTGTGACTCACCTTAGGTCAGGCATGTCCAAAGTCCGTTTCAGGGGCCTAATCCGGCCCGCCGGTCGGTTCCAATCCGGCCCCTGTGGCAGTTTATTTCTTGGGATAAAATCCTAAAAAAAAACCAACCCTCAACAACTTCAATCCTAAAAAGCTCAATAACTTTGGGGTAAAATCATAAAGAAAGCTCAGCAACTTCAATCGTAAAAAAAGGTCAAATTTGGTCGGCCCTCACGGCCCTTCACTTCATCAAATCTGGCCCTCTGAAAAAAGTTTGGCACCCCTGCCTTAGGCCCAAATATGCCCCATTTGTGGAAGCCCAACTCACAATGGGCTTTGGGGAACTACTGTTATGCCGATGCTGTACATTTTCTGTGCCCTCTTCATGTTATGCTGCTCACCCAAGCCAAGCGTTTGTGCTAAGCGGGGGAAATATTGATTGTTAGCTGTGTAATTTGGGTGATGTCTCTCTGGTTTGGGGATGAAAGGTGGAGATAGAGAGAACTGGACACACCACCATGAGCTCCTTGGAGAAAAAGGTGGGGTAAAAATGCGAAGAAGAAAATGGATGTGGGAATGCGTTTTGAGACTAGCCTTCTGCACAAAAGGTAAAACTCACCGTGAGGACTAGAATCTTGCTGTTTTTCAATGGGACTGCAACACGGCAAACATTTTAAAGCCCATAGCTCCATAGCTGTCAACTTTTCCCTTTTCTTGCGAGGAATCCTATTTGGAATAAGGGAATTTCCCTTAAAAAAAGGGAAATGTTGACAGCTATGCAAAGCTCCCTCAAAGGTATCTTGGGAACTGTAGTTTGTAAAGGGTGCTGGGAATTGTAGCTCTGCAAGGGGTAAACTAAACTTGCCAAGATTTGGGGTGGAGGGAAATACATGCTTTAAATATATGGTGTGAGAGCAGCCCAATTAGTTGAGCCACTGCATATGTGCATATTGTTGTTGTTTAGTCCTTTAGTCGTGTCCGACTCTTCGTGACCCCCTGGACCAGAGCATGCCAGGCACTTCTGTCTTCCACTGCCTCCCACAGTTTGGTCAGACTCATGCTGGTAGCTTCAAGAACACTGTCCAACCATCTCATCCTCTGTCGTCCCCTTCTCCTTGCACCCTCCATCTTTCCCAACATCAGGGTCTTTTCCAGGGAGTCTTCTCTTCTCATGAGGTGGCCAAGGTATTGGAGCCTCAGCTTCAGGATCTGTCCTTCCAGTGAGCACTCAGGGCTGATTTCCTTCAGAAAGGATAGGTTTGATCTTTTTGCAGTCCATGGGACTCTCAAGAGTCTCCTCCAGCACCATAATTCAAAAGCATCCATTCTTCGGCCATCAGCCTTCTTTATGGTCCAGCTCTCACTTCCATACATCACTACTGGGAAAACCATAGCTTTAACTATACGGACCTTTGTTGGCAAGGTGATGTCTCTGCTTTTTAAGATGCTGTCTAGGTTTCTCATTGCTTTGCTCCCAAGAAGCAGGCGTCTTTTAATTTCGTGGCTGCTGTCACCATCTGCAGTGATCATGGAGCCCAAGAAAGTAAAATCTCTCACTGCCTCCATTTCTTCCCTTTCTATCTGCCAGGAGGTGATGGGACCAGTGGCCATGATCTTAGCTTTTTTGATGTTGAGCTTCAAACCATATTTTGCGCTCTCCTCTTTCACCCTCATTAAAAGGTATATGTGCACACACTGTATCCCAAATTCACCCTCCTGCTAAATCTGGGGGAAACAGAGTCCTGTCTTTTTCGAATGCTGGAGAGCAAGTGGCCCAATCAGGAGGGAGGGGAGGGACGAGGTGGAGCTACGCCGACGCTGATTTGCCCGCGTTTTGGGCCTTTTTTCCTCTTGCGCGCAAGGAGCGCCGCTTTCTCTCGCTCGCCGCGTGTTTTGTATTGGGAGGGAATGGAGACGCCACGCTCGGGATGGTACCGGAAGTGACGTCCCAACAAACCGCCATTTCGATCTTATCGCTTCCTGTTGCGTACAATTAACGTACGATACTGCGTACTATACTCCAAATACAGTACTGTATATGTAATATAGTAACAGTCGCAAAACTAACAATTTCTGAGGAGAAAACCCTGAGGTGAAAAAACAAATGACATTCACACACACAAATATATATATGTGTGTTTGTGTATTATATCATATATATATAATATATATGTGTTATAATATACATGTTATTACGACACGATATTAGAATTACCTCATAGTGTGTTTATTCCGTTAGAACCTTCTTACGCACTGCAACTTCCGCCCGCCCTCTTTCAAAATGGCGGCGCCGCTTTCACCTTAACACGGCCGGACCGGGCATTTCACGTCCTCCGTTTAAACCTGACGAGGGCCGAACTGCTCTTTCACAACGTCACGTCCGGTTTCCCGCCCTCTTTAACTGCCCGCTCCTAAGATGGCCGACGGCGCCTCCAGATCGCCGGTAGTACGCGCCGCTTCCGGTGGGCGGGGCGGCAGTGGCTCCTGGGAGGCCGTCGTGCTTGAGGCGTTGGGGTCGCGAGGTGGTTGGAAAGTGGCGCCAAGATGGCGGCTGGGCCCATCTCTGAGAGGAACCAAGGTGAGGGATGGGGCTGGGGGGCAGCTCCCCCTTCTCTCCCCTTCTTCAGGGCGGAGGCTGTTGAATTGGGGGACTATTATGGGCTGGAGCCCCCCCCCACAAAAACTCCCCTCCCCTCTTGCCGTGGCAGGACCATTGGTTTTGCATAGAGAAGGATTAATGCTGTAGTAGTACTGTAGTAGTAGTAATAATAATAATAATAATAATCAGTAGTAGTTGCAGATGCTAATTATTATTGCTAACAGTACAGTCTCTATATAGGGGGAGCTTCCCCGTTTTGGAAGTGGGTGGGTGAAGTTAAAGCTGATCTTGTTAACAGCAGCAGAGGCTAATTACAATTAATAATAAATATTTCACAAGTGCGTGTGGCGATATTTGTCATCATCCTTACTTATCAGGCCAGTCTACATTGGGGTCGCTTCCCCGTTTTGCATGGCGTGGGTGACATTAAAGGCGCTGTTATTATTGCTACTACTACCACTTAAAAGCTACTTTTGTTTTTATTATTAAATTTAAGCTGCTATATTTATTTGCAGTCGTGGATGCTAATTATTGCTAATAATTCGGCTTTTGCGAGTGCAGGTGTCTACTGAAATGTTCTTAAGTTGCAACTAACTTCAGGCGTACTTGAAGTGAAAATCAATGTACATGTCTAGCTTATATGTCCATTAATTGCATAGGCCAGTTGGAAGGGATCCAGGGGTCATCTAGTCCAACCCCCCCTGTAGTGCATTCATTTGGCTGAGTTGGTGGAGAGATCTCTGAAGAGCCTGCTCCCTCTGTCCATGCAACTGATGTGTGTGTCTCTTTCCTCTCCGCTCCAGATGCCACGGTGTACGTTGGAGGCCTGGACGAAAAGGTCAGCGAACCTCTTCTGTGGGAGCTGTTCCTCCAGGCAGGTCCGGTCGTCAACACCCACATGCCCAAAGACAGAGTCACTGGCCAGCATCAAGGTAAGCGATGCCAAGAGCACGGAGCGAAGGCAGCATGTTGTTTTGGAGCAGCCTTTCTCAACCTTGGGTCCCCAGGTGTTTTTGGCCTACAACTCCCATCATCTCTATCTAGCAAGGCCAGAGCTCAGGGATGATGGGAGTTGTAGTCCCAAAACATCTGGGGACCCAAGGTTGAGAAACAAGGGAGCACGTTTGTCAGTGGATGTAACATGGCACCCTCCATGTTGTCCAACTCCCATCTGCTGTCAGCCAGGATGGCCAACCTGAGCCATAAATCTTCCTTTGGCTTTGCTCATGAGTGAGCGACGGTCCCACCTATCTTGCAGCAAAGTCCAGTTCACTCATGTGCATAAGAATTGTCTTCTTGGTGGGTGAATAGTCAGTAATTTCCGTGCATATAAGGTGCACCTAGGAGCATAGGAAGCTGCCTTTTCCTGAGTCAGACCCATTTGCCCATCTAGCTCAGTGTTGTCTACACTGACTGGCAGCAGCTCTCCAGCATTTCAGGCAGAGGTTCTCTCCCGACCCTACTGTGAGTTGCCACTGGGAATTGAACTTGAAACGTTCTGCTTGCAGAGCGGGTGCTCTTCCACTAGGCTATGGCAGAGCACCTACCCTGTAAAGGTAAAGGGTAAAAGGACCCCTGACCATTAGGTCCAGTCGTGACCGACTCTGGGGTTGCGGCGCTCATCTTGCTTTATTGGCCGAGGGAGCCGGCGTACAGCTTCCGGATCATGTGGCCAGCATGACTAAGCCGCTTCTGGTGAACCAGAGCAGCGCACGGAAACGCCGTTTACCTTCCCGCTGGAGCGGTACCTATTTATCTACTTGCACTTTGACGTGCTTTTGAACTGCTAGGTGGGCAGGAGCAGGGACCGAGCAACGGGAGCTCACCCTGTTGCGGGGATTCAAACCGCCGACCTTCTGATCGGCAAGCCCTAGGCTCTGTGGTTTAACCCACAGCGCCACCCGCGTCCCACATACCTACCCTGTAGGTTTGCTTATTTAATTAGCTTTTCTTAAAGCACCCTTTAAAAAGGCTCCTGTGGGCTGCAACAACAAAATAAGTCATTATAAAACAAATGAAACAGTTGCAGCCTCGAAACAAGAAAAGGACAAAAACGATTCTAAATGTACAAAAACAATATGCACATTTAAAAACAATTACAATGTAAAAATGCTTGCGGTACTGGGACAATTTCTATATTTAAAGCATTCACAGGCCTTCCTTCCATGATATTTATCCCAGGTGGCTTCCAGTGCAAACTGAAACAAGCAAATAACCCCTCTCCCCCACCCAGCAAAGCAGTGGCTCCCGAATCTTTTGGGACCACCACCCCCTGGTTCCGTAAACTTATTCCGGGTGCCCCCTACCTTATAAGAAGAAGAAGAGGTTGGATTTGATATCCCGCTTTATCACTACCTGAAGGAGTCTCAAAGCGGCTAACATTCTCCTTTCCCTTCCTCCCCCACAACAAACACTCTGTGAGGTGAGTGGGGCTGAGAGACTTCAGAGAAGTGTGACTGGCCCTAGGTCACCCAGTAGCTGCATGTGGAGGAGCGGAGACACGAACCCGGTTCACCAGATTACAAGTCTATCGCTCTTAACCACTACACCACACTGGCTCTCCAGCATTATTCAGAATAGTGGTTTGCATGTCACACTGAGGAACATAATAACACAATAAAATTCAGAGCACTTACGATTAATTGCACACTTATTGAAAACCCAATTAAAACTATTTAGTTTAATTAATTGGGACCGGTTATAAGGAACATACGTCTCCCTTGCTAGAACAGATGCACTGGCCTGTTTCTGGACACAATTCAGAGTGCTGTGTATGACCTATAAAGCCCTGCATGGCCTAAGTCCAAGCTCTCTGAAAGACCACAGTCCCTCATGTGAACCTGGCTGGGTTTTGAGATCTTTGGGGGAGACCCTTCTCTCAATACTGCCACTCTGACAGGTGGGGACATGGGAAAGGGCCTTCTTATTGGTGGCTGCTCCCAGACTTTTGATCTCCCTTCCTCCTTGTCCTTTCTTAGGGTGCTGAAGAACCCGTTCCAACACAACAATACAAACAACGAAAATAAACATATACAACAAAAACCACAATAACACTAATAACACAATTTAACAATTCAGATTTGAGTACTGATATATCTATAACTATACCTTTTTAACAATATTTCCCTACCTCTCCTCCCCCTACTTCCCACCACTGTCCGCCTTATCGCTTACGTATTCCTTCCAGATTTCTTCATACTTATCCATTCTTAATTTGTGTTGATACGTGATTTGTTCCTAGGTAACTAGATGCTTAGACTTGATTTCATGGCAACCCTGTTTTAAGCGTCTTTCTCACCTTGTCTCCTTCCAGGCTATGGGTTTGTGGAGTTCCTTAGCGAAGAGGATGCCGACTACGCCATCAAGATCATGAACATGATCAAGCTGTATGGGAAGCCGATCCGGGTGAACAAGGCCTCGGCCCACAACAAGAACCTGGACGTGGGCGCCAACATCTTCATCGGCAACCTGGACCCGGAGATTGACGAAAAGCTCCTCTACGACACGTTCAGCGCCTTCGGGGTCATCCTCCAGACTCCCAAGATCATGCGCGACCCAGACACGGGCAACTCCAAGGGGTACGCCTTCATCAACTTTGCCAGCTTCGACGCCTCCGATGCCGCCATCGAGGCCATGAACGGACAGTACCTGTGCAACCGCCCCATCACCGTCTCCTACGCCTTCAAGAAGGACTCCAAGGGCGAGAGGCACGGCTCGGCGGCCGAGCGCCTCCTGGCCGCCCAGAACCCTCTCTCGCAGGCCGACCGGCCCCACCAGCTCTTCGCCGACGCCCCTCCCCCGCCCTCGGTGCCCACCCCGGTCGTCACCACCTTGGGGCCAGGCGTCACCCCGCCAGGTATGCAGCCCCCTCTTTTCCTTTCGATAGTCTGGCTGGTGTTTTGGAATTTAGGTCTCTCTCTCTCTCTCTCCCCCCAGTCCCTCTCCCTGTGTCTCTGTCTCATTGGTTATGAGAATGTTGAGAGTTGGCTGGTAGCCATGATGGCAATGTTCTGCCTCCACAGGCAGTAGCTCTTCAGAAGAGCTGGAAACCACTGGGGGAGAACGCTCTTCAGCTCAGTTCCTGCTTGTGGGCTTCCCATTGTGGTTGCCCACTGCCAGAATGGGATGCAGGCCTGTGCCAGCAGCCAGGCTCTTTTGATGTTCTTATGGAGCCTCCAGATCCACAGACAGTCTAGACGCCTAGGCCCTTAGGGGTATTTGGACCCTGTGAGAACAGGAGGTTGGTCTAAATGGACTACTCACCCAATCCAGCAGCCAGGCTCTACTTACCGAATTAAATAAAGTCATGGAGGGTAATGCTATCAGTGGCTGGTTACTGGAAGAGGGAAGAGTGCTGTTGTGATTCAGTCCTGCTTGCCAGTTTCCCTTTGGGCTAGAAAAATGCAGCCTGTGCTGCTGATAGAAGTAGTGCGACTCACGCAACACGTTGGTGATTAATATACACAGAATAATAATTCTACATTATTTATCAACCTTCTGAGAAAAATACAAAACATTAAACAAAGCCACAGAGACTTGCGAACTACCCAACCTAAGATGAACTTATAATGTGTGGTTTCAATAGATTTTTCAAATGCTTAACTCAGTCTTTTAGATAAGTTCATGAAGATACCAACAAAAGGTTAAGTTTGGTGTTATTCACAATACCGAGAGACGCTAGTGGAGTTGTAGATAGATGTTAATGAAGTTGTAGATGACAGGGTGCCGGCGTTTTGCACCTGTTTCGCCCTGGCAGTCCAAGCTTTTACTGGGGCTTGCAGGTAGCACATTCCCAAGGGATACAGTATTATCTTGGGAGTTGAACATCTCATTGGGGGTATTGAGAATATCACCGAACTTGCCTTTTGTTGGTATCTTCATGGGAGACACCTGGACCCCAACTCACATAACCTCTGACTATTGGTCACATTGCCTAGATGCAAGGTAATGGGAGTTGATGTCCCTCTCCCTTGAGGTAAAGCTTCAGTTGATCAGTTGGGTGGTAGGCTTCGCTTTAACTGGCAAGGCCGAGGCTCTAGGGCACACCAGTTTTCTGTTGTTCTGGTGGTTTGCTGTTGTAGCTGTGCGCCTGGAAGATGCTGGGCAGATGGAAGAAGGGACTTCTGTGGAACCCATATCTTCAGGAGGCAGTGATGACCACCAGCATGAATGGCTTTAAAAGAGGATTGCACAAATTCATGGAGCAGGAGAAGGCTATCAATGGCTTCTAGCACAAGGACTCTGCTCTGTCTCCACTGCTCCTGTGGTTTCCAGCTTCTGAATGCCAATCGCTGGAGACCACGGGAGAGGAAAGAGTGTGCTCTTCTGCTCAGGTCCTGCTTCTGGGTTTCCCAAAATGGGCATATGCTTGGCCACTGTGAAACAGGGGTGCGAACTTGAATAAAATACTGCGGGGGCCCAGGTAAGCCCCGCCCAGCATAATTGATCACACACCCATCTCAATGCGAATGTCTACCAACTTTGTGGGGGCCCAGCCCCACAAATACTTTATTGTAGGGGCCTAGGAGTTGGCTCCTATGCTGTGAAAACAGGGTGCTGGACTAGATGGGCTATTGGCCTGATCGAGCCAACTGTTCTTACGCTCTTATGAACATGCCTTTCCTTTTAACAGTGTGGGATCTTCGTTGTGCAGAATTTCAGGGTTTCTCTTCAGTATCTCCTAACGTTCTCCTTTCCACCCTGCACAGGCATCCCACCACCTGGGTCGTTCCCCCCGCCAGTGCCGCCACCAGGAGCCATGCCCCCGGGGATGCCGCCAGCCATGCCGCCCCCACCCATGCCGCCTGGCGCCGGTGCCCCAGGACCGCCCTCCGGAGGTGCTCCTGGAGGGGCACACCCTCCCCACCCGCATCCTTTCCCTCCAGGTGGGATGCATCCAGGTACGTTTTGCCTTTGGGGGCAAGTCTTCTTCTCTCTCTCTCTCTGTGCAAAGTAACTCCGTTGCAGTGGACCTGTACCTTCCTCTTAGGACACTTACTATTTCCATTTTAACTAAACAATTTTTATACTGCTTACTGTAGTCTCTAAGCAATATAACAATGTCCAATCCAGCTGTACCTTGGTTTTTGAACAGCTTAGTTCCCGAATGTTTTGGCTCCCGAATGTTGCAAAACCGGAAGTGACTGTTCTGGTTTGTAACTATTTTTGGAAGCCGAATGTCCGACGGGGCTTTTAATGGGCTGCAGGAGTTTCCTGCAGCCAATCAGAAGCCGCAGTTTGGTTTTTGAACGTTTTGGAAGTCAAACGGACTTCTGTAACAGATTCTATTCGACTTCCAAGGTACAGTGGTACCTTGGGTTACATACGCTTCAGGTTACAGACTCCGCTATCCCAGAAATAGTACCTCGGGTTAAGAACTTTACCTGAGAACAGAAATCATGCAACGGCATGAGGCCCCATTAGCTAAAGTGGTGCTTCAGGTTAAGAACAGTTTCAGGTTAAGAACGGACCTCCGGAACGAATTAAGTACGTAACCAGAGGTACCACTGTACGACTGTATAAAGAATACAATCCAATTAAAATCATAAAACCAGACTTCAGTTAAAATTGCTTGCTGGAGTAAAATCTTCACTAGGCGCTGGAATGTCAGGAGGGAGCGGGCTTGTTTGACCTATGGAACTCACATCCAGCTGAGGTCGAACAGGCCCTTTAACTGCTGAACTTCTAGTGCCCAATGGGGGCTTTCCCCCCCTTATTTTATTTCCTTTTTATTTTGTGGAACTGGGCCCTTGATATTGACTGCAGCACAGCACCTGGGTCATGGGGAACCACTAACAGCGACTTCCCCAGAGACCTTAGTGATTGAGCAGGGATATGAGGGATTGGGCAGTCCCTGAGGCACCCTGGAGCCAAATAGTTAAGGGTCTTGTAAGATGCGCAGAGGTGTGTCTGGCACCCTCACTGCACAGCTTTTTGCAAATGCTGGAGGCTTACCTCTTCACCCTGGTTCTTGATGCTTGAGTTTTTAGAACCCATTTTGCAATTGCAAGTACAGTCATACCTCGGGTTACAGACGCTTCAGGTTGCATTTTTTTGGGTTGCGCACTGCGCCAAACCTGGAAGTACCGGAACAGGTTACTTCTGGGTTTCGGTGCTTGTGCATGTCAGAAGCGCTAAATTGCGCATGTGCAGAAGCGCTGAATCGCGACCCGTGTGTGTGCAGACGCAGTGCTGTGGGTTGTGAACATGCCTCCCACACGGATCATGATTGCATCCTGAGCGTCCATGTAGTTTCAAACTTAACGTTGTGTTTTGATGTTGCACCTGCACTGGGATCTTAGGGTGGAGGGCAGATAACAAATAATGCTACTGCGAATACTACTACTAACTTCTGCACCTGCGTTTCTAGGAATGCCACAGATGCAGGTACATCACGGGATGCCCGGGATGGGCCCTCATCACCCAGGACCGCCGGGGGCAGGAGGCCAGCCGCCCCCCCGCCCTCCCCCAGGCATGCCCCACCCTGGCCCCCCGCCCATGGGCATGCCGCCCCGGGGCCCTCACTTTGGATCACCGATGGGTAAGTGTCGACAAGGCTTGGGGGCGGTTAGGATCCTTCCAAGTTCCTCTTTCTGTTTAGTACAGAAACTCCTTTGGGAGGTGAATCTTTTCAGCTGGTTTCTTCCTTGCATGAAGTGGAAGTACAGATCTCAAATACAGATGGGGGGGGGTGTTAAATCTTTCCTGCTTCTTTTGGTGGGGGCACTTGCTCGTTCTGTGCTGTCCCTTGTTTTCCCCAGGCTGTTGTCTAATCCAGATACCTCCTCTTCTTCCTCCACCAGGTCATCCCGGCCCCATGCCCCCACACGGGATGCGTGGGCCGCCTCCCTTGATGCCTCCCCACGGATACAACGGGCCCCCTCGTCCGCCGCCCTATGGCTACCAGCGCATCCCTCTCCCCCCTCGGCCCACCCAGAGACCCATGGTGCCTCCCCGGGGGCCCATGCGGGGGCCCATGCCCCCCTAGGCAAGACAGCCCGACCGCAGACCGGCGTAAGAAAAGAATCTTCCTTCCTTCCACGGATTCCTCAGATTTATCATTTTCTTTCTTTTCTCTCCGGACAAACATTCCAGTGTTTCGTGTTTTTGCTTTCCCTGCGTGAAAAGAGGCTGCCCAACACCAACCTGGCAGTGTTGAGGGTCTTTGCTTATCCTTCATGTTATTAATATTTTTTTTAGCTCCATCGCCTCCTGGAAGACGGAACAGGGTTTTAACCTTATTTTTTTATTACTGTTGTTACAATTCCTCTTTGTGACACCCAACTTAGCCATGTGATTTGCAAATAAAAGTCTGGGAAGATGCTCCTAATATTATTTTTTTTAAAAAAAGAAAAAATAGCAGTGCTCCTTCTGCCGGCACCCGCCCATCCTTAGGGCTCTGGCTGGTTATTTTTAGGCTTCTGTGGTGGATTTTTTCTTAATTAACCACACCAGTTGTGATCTCTAAGCTTTACTTGGTAAAAAAACAACAACAGCTGCTGGGGAACCCAAAAGTGGAGTCTAGAGGCCTATGCATCACACAGGCTTACAGAGAGGCATTCCGCCACCTTACATTTACACATGTATAGAAATTAAGTCACATTCTCAGAGGAAAAGCAGGGTATTTTCTGATCTGGATGCCTGATTCAGCAAGATGAACAGGATGTCTGCTCTCAAAGGCTCTTTTTCCTGTGCAAATTTGCATGACACACTTTAAAGACAGTCTGAGTAAGCAGATTCTCTTACGAATACCCTTTCACACTCCCCCCCCCATCTCTTCACATGTAGGCTGTCTTATGAAAGATATACTATAATTCCCACCACACCTCCAAAGGTTCAATAGGGTGCCAGGCACTGTCTGCGAGTGCCTTGGGGGCTATGTGCAGTCTGTCATAGGTGGTTGGCTGTGGGGTTCAGCATTTTGGCACCCTAATCCTTAATGCTGATTTTATTCTGGGTGTGTTCAGTGAAAAATTGCTTCACCTCCAAAACCTGCAGCTTAGGAGTGTGAGTATTTTTGTTGGTGGGGCCTTTATTCATCCTACCTCTCTTTTAAATCAGAACCAGTGAAGGTGGTGAATGTCCTGTGTGAGTGCCTGGAGGCGGTTGGAGGATGGATAGCTGCTAACAGATTGAGGTTGAATCCTGACAAGACAGAAGTACTGTTCTTGGGGGACAGGAGGCGGGTGGGTGTGGAGGACTCCGTAGTCCTGAATGGGGTAACTGTGCCCCGGAAGGACCAGGTGCGCAGCCTGGGAGTCATTTTGGACTCACAGCTGTCCATGGAGGCGCAGGTTAATTCTGTGTCCAGGGCGGCTGTCTACCAGCTCCACCTGGTACGCAGGCTGAGACCCTCCCTGCCCGCGGACTGTCTCGCCAGAGTGGTGCATGCTCTAGTTATCTCCCGCTTGGACTACTGCAATGTGCTCTACGTGGGGCTACCTTTGAAGGTGACCTGGAAACTGGGAGCAGCCGCCGAGGCCACATAACACTGGTCCTGAAAGATCTGCATTGGCTCCCAGTACGTTTCTGAGCACAATTCAAAGTGTTGGTGCTGACCTTTAAAGCCCTAAACAGCGTCAGCCCAGTATACCTGAAGGAGCATCTCCACCCCCATCATTCAGCCCAGACACAGAGATCCAGCACCGAGGGCCTTCTGGCGGTTCTCTCATTGCGAGAAGTGAGGTTACAGGGAACCAGACAGAGGGCCTTCTCGATAGTGGCGCCCGTCCTGTGGAACGCCCTCCCATCAGGTGTCAAGGAAATAAGCAGCTATCTTATTTTTAAAAGACTTCTGAAGGCAGCCCTGTTTAGGGAAGTTTTTAATATTTAATGCTGTATTGTTTTTAACACTTGATGGGGGCCGCCCAGAGTGGCTGGGAAAACACAGCCAGATGGGTGGGGTATAAATTATTATTATTATTATTATTATTATTATTATTATTAATTTATTATTTATTATTACTATTCACCCTGCCAAAAAAGGCTCCCAGACTAGCTGGCGTGGGAAGCTGCCTTGCACTGAGTCAGATCATTGGCCCATATACCTCAGGATTGTCTGCACTAACTGGCAGCCGCTTTCCAGGGGTTTCAGGCAGAGTTGTTGCCCAGCGGTACTCAGAGATGCCATTGGGGGATTGAACCTGGGGCAAGGCAGATTCTCTGCCACTGAGCTATGGCTTAAAATGCAATCCGTTCGTATGGGGAACTTGCAGGATAGGCCACTTTTGTTCTTAAGCCGTTTGGCGCAGATGTTGCAACTTAACAAGGATAAGAACTTGCCAGGTCTTGGGAGGAAATAGCTCTCGGCCTTCCCAGGGTCCGTTTTGGAGGGTAACGCTCCCCTCTTTTGAAGTTTGTGCGAGAAAAGTAGGGTGGAAACACTATACTAGTTACTGTGCGGAGCAGAAGTTTCTTCGCAACGTGCCTTGGGGGAAATTATGTGTATAACGCAGAACGTGATTGACAAGTTTCCGGAACAACTCACTCGGTGTGATCACAGGGAGGGAAACTGATAATTAAGCCAGCAATTCAATTAAAAGAAGAGGAATCGGTGCATGGAGAACTTGACAGCCTGAGAGGGTTCAAATTTAACATTATGCAAAGGGGCTCTCTGCCACTCCCTTTTCTGCCACCGAAGTTTCGATTTCAGAAGTTGTTGCCTTAAAACAGATCATTTTCACGCACCCCAGGAGTTCTCCAGCTGTTTTGGATCGGAACTCCCACCAGTCCTTTCTTGGGGGAATTGCATAAAATTTCTTGTGGGTACCAGGTTGCCTGACATTTAATAATAATAATAATAATAATAATAATAATAATAATAATAATAATAATTTTTATACCCTGCCCTTCCCCGTTCAGAAAACCAGGCTCAGGGCAGCTAACAACAAATTTAAAACAATTGATGCAACAAAAACAGCATAAAATGCAGTATAAAACATGAATAACAATAAATTCAGAATTAAAAAATCAATTTAGGGGGAAAATCCATCCAATAAACATTAGACGATCACCAGGCCTAGCTGGCTAAATTACTCCTATTTTGGCCAGCGACGAGACCAGGGGAGAATTAGCTGTGGGATCCCAGAGGGGGTAATTTCATAAAAAGGGGAGAGGGAGGGAAGGAAGGGGAATAAAAGATCAGGCTAAGTTCAAATTGAAAGCCAGGCCGAATAGCTCTCTCTTAGAGGCCCTGCGGAAGGAAGTTAAATCCTGCTGGGCCCTGGTCTCATGGGACAGAGCATTCCACCAGGGGTGAGAAAGTCCTTAATGCAGTGCGTGGTTAAACTATGAAACTAGCTCCCAAGGGGCAGTGATAGCCCTGTAGGACTGGACAAATTAATGGAGGAGATGGCTATCAAAGGCTACTGTCCATGACAGAGGCTATGCTTTGCTTCCACACCTGGAGACAGTGATGCTTCTCGATACCAGTTGCTGGAAAGAACAGGAGGGGAGAGTTGCTTTTGTGCTCTAGCCCAGCATGCGGGTTTCCCTCGGACATCTGGGTGGCCGCTGTGAGAACAGGATGACTAGATTACTACGCTAGATGGGTCACTGGCCTGATTCAACTGGCTCTTACATTTTTAAAGCTGGAAGCAGGAAGATTGGGCCTCGACTATCCCAAATGGGTCACCTGCGCTGTGGGTTAGACCACAGAGCCTAGGACTTGCCGATCAGAAGGTAGGCGGTTCGAATCCCCACAGTGGGGTGAGCTCCCATTGCTCAGTCCCTGCTCCTGCCCACCTAGCAGTTCGAAAGCATGTCAAAGTGCAAGTAGATAAATAGGTACCGCTCCGGGGGGAAGGTAAACGGCGTTTCCATGTGCTGCTCTGGTTCGCCAAATGCGGCTTAGTCATGCTGGCCACATGACCCGGAAGCTGTACGCCGGCTCCCTCGGCCAATAAAGCGAGATGAGCGCCACAGCCCCAGAGTCGGCCACAACTGGACCTAATGGTCAGGGGTCCCTTTACCTTTACCTTATCCCAAATGGGTCACCTGTGAACCAACTCATTGCGACGATATACACCCCTAAACACGAAGGACTGAGCTGCAGCTTCCTTCCACTAGAGGTCGCAGCTCAAAGAACCAAACCTTTTGAGAACTCTTCTGGATTCCTTTCACGTGCATTCCCAGGGGACGTTTCCAGACTGTCGCTATTTTGGGGTGGGAGTCAGTCATGTGCCGGTGGTGCAGTTGCAGCTGAGCGGGAGGTCTTGCGCAACAAACCCATTTCCCCATCCAAAGACCCCAAGCTTTTGCGATAAGAAAAGTGATGGGGAGTTGCACAGCGGGCTATGTATGTTGCCTTGCTGCAACGTATAATCTAGCCTTGCAATCAAAGCGTAGTGAAATTAGCTAAGTAATTAGCTGGTGTCATCTAGCCTCTCCCTGCAAACAGATGCAGGAGGAGCAGTCTATATAAGCCAGGCTTCATCAACCTCGGCCCTCCAGATATTTTTGGCCTACAACTCCCATGATCCCTAGCTAGCAGGACCAGTGGTCAGGGATGATGGGAATTGTAGTCTCGAAACACCTGGAGGAGGGCCAAGGTTGAGGAAGCCTGATATAGGCAGCTCATCTGTAAGAACTCCAGCTTGCTTGGAGCAGCACCACAGGAAGCTGAATGATGGAGGAATTGGGACAGAAGGACTTTTTCATGCGGTCCGTCGTTAAACTGTGGAACTCACTTCCGCAGTAGGCGGTGATGGCCAACAACTTAGATTCCTTTTTTAAAAGGATTGGGCAAATCCATGGAGTAGGAGAGGACTATGCTCAGCTTCCACAGCTGCTTCTGAATATTAGTTACTGGAAATTGCAGGACCAGAGAGTGCCCTTGCTTGCTATGAGGTTGCTATGTGGTTCCTGCTCTTTGGGCCAATCAGGACGCCTGACTGGGTGAGCCCCCTGGCCTCATCCCGCAGCCAGGCTCTCCTGATGTCCTTATACAGGTGAAACTCGAAAAATTAGAATATTGTGGAAAAGTTCATTTATTTCAGTAATTCAGCTTAAAAGGTGAAACTAATATATGAGATAGACTCATGACATGCAAAGATATGTCAAGGCTTTATTTGTTATAATTGTGATGATCATGGCGTACAGCTAATGAAAACCCCAAATTAACAATCTCATAAAATTAAAATATTAAATGAAATCAGCAAAACAAGGATTGCAAATAGAACAATATTGGACCTCTGAGAAGTAAAAGGTAAATGTACCCCTGCCCGTACGGGCCAGTCTTAACAGACTCTAGGGTTGTGCGCTCATCTCACTCTAGAGGCCAGGAGCCAGCGCTGTCCGCAGACACTTCCGGGTCATGTGGCCAGCGTGACAAAGATGCTCTGGCGAGCCACATGGAAACGCCGTTTACCTTCCCGCTAGTAAGCGGTCCCTATTTATCTACTTGCACCCGGGGGTGCTTTCGAACTGCTAGGTTGGCAGGCGCTGGGACCGAGCAACGGGAGCGCACCCCGCCGCGGGGATTCGAACTGCCGACCATGCGATCGGCAAGTCCTAGGCGCTGAGGTTTTACTCACAGTGCCACCCGTTCTGAGAAGTAGAAGCATGCATATGTACTCGGTACTTGCATGAATTACTGCCTCAATGCGGTGTGGCATGGATGCTATCAGCCTGTGGCACTGCTGAGGTGTTATGGAAGACCAGGAAGCTTCAATAGCAGCCTTCAGCTCTTCTGCATTGCTCGGTCTCATGTCTCTCATCTGTCTCTTGGCAATGCCCCATAGATTCTCTATGGGGTTCAGGTCAGGTGAGTTTGCTGGCCAATCAAGCACAGTAATCCCATGGGCATTGAACCAGGTTTTGGTACTTTCAGCAGTGTGGGCAGTCTTATCTCATATATTAGTTTCACCTTTTAAGTTGAATTACTGAAATAAATGAACTTTCCCACAATATTCTAATTTTTCGAGTTTCACCTGTAGATTCTCCAGGTCCAGACACAGATTCCTATGTTCTTGGGGCAGTTGGCCCCTGCGAGAATAGGATGCTGGACTCGGGAATAGGATGGCCAGGTCTTGCAGGTTATCTTTATTTCCTTCAGTCCTTGGACACCAACTGGCCAGTCCAATGGTGTGGAGGTGTATTGGCAGGGCTCCACCAGGTTCAACACACAACGAGGCGATCTCTGCTGTCCTTTGATAAGGGAGCCACTCAAGCCCTATTGAACGAGTGCATACAGCAGGTGTTGGCTTTCATTCATCACAACAGCCTGCCAGCTGGCAATTTCCACATCTGAAGAGCCCGGCTGGATACTGGGCCATCACAGACCGGTATCCTGTTCTCACAGAGTCCAAATGCCCCTAAGAACCTTGAAATCTAGATAGACTGCCACTGGGCCTGGAGGTTCCATCGCCTTCTGCATTCAAACAGGCACTGCCACTAAGATCTACCACATGGGTGATAATTTGTGTTGGAAGTGTAAAGAAAAGGAGGGTACCTTTTTTCATATGTGGTGGACATGTCCCAAGGTGAAAGACTTCTGGGAAAAGATTTACAATGAATTGACAAAGATGTTGAAATAGACTTTTATTTTTTAAAAAAACCCAGAAGCCTTTCTACTTAGAATAACAGGTTTGGAAGTGCCCAGGAAAGATGTTAGATTGTTTTTGTATGCCACAACTGCAGCAAGAATTTTGTTAGCCAAAAATTGGAAATCACAAGAAACACCAACAGTGGAGGAATGGCAGATGAAGATGATGGACTTTTTGGAGCTGGCCGACCTGACCGGAAGAATCCGCGAACAGAAAGAGGAGGAGTACCAAGAAGAACGGAAGAAATTTAAGGAGTATTTAGTTAAATACTCTAAGATAACATAAGTAGAACGATTTGTAAGTACCAAATTGGCTTAGGAGTTAAATATGTTAAACTGCATAACACTATGGAAAGAAGTAAATATGAAAAGAAAGAAAGATGTTAATTGACTAAGTTAATTTTATTTGAAAATAGTATTGGAAAACTGCTACAATGAGTTATATGGAAATTCAGCTAGGGGGATTTGAGGAAGTCGTCTAACAATGAAATCAAAAGTGGGATTATAATAGCTTGGGTAAATGTTTGTTTGCTTTCTTTTATATTGTAATGTTTTTTCTTTTATGTTTGCTATAAATTTGGAAAACCAATAATTTTTGGGGGGGAACTCCCCCCCAAAAAAACAGGCACTGCCACTGAGCTACACTCTGCCCACCCTTGATTGCATTCTGACCACACACCAGGGACTGGTCATCCAGACCTTTGGCTGTATACCTGACCTGATAGGCTCTCTCTTCCCCATAGCCAGCCATTCTCCATCCCCTGTGAGCACAGCCTTGTAAGTTCCCCACTGTATCTGTTTCTTTACCCTGCAATTTTCAGATCTGCTTTCCCGATCCACCCTCCGCTCTGCTCCAGCGACTGCGGTGCCATTGAAAAAGCTATCCTCTCCACACACACACACACACCTCCAGGATCTGAGTGCGTTGCGTGGTGTTCTCTGTTCTGAGAACTCTGAGTAACGCAAGAAGAAAGGGGAAAAAAACACCCTCCACGAAATGAGCTGTTGCTGACAGTACAATGAAGGGCTGCAATTTACATCCGTTCGCCTCGCACGTTAATTTCACAGCCAGGCAGAAGGATGTTGCTAAGACCCTGCTGTTTTCAGAAATGGATGTTTGCAGGTTGAGAGGCAGACGGAATACGAGGATTTTAAAAAAATAAAATAAAAGGGAAAAACCTTAAACTTCTGGTGGTGATGGGATCTTTCAAATTTCCTGGTTGGGTGTAAATGCCAAAATGAGAAGGGGTGTGTGAAGAGTGTTTTTTCTTTTTAAAATAAAAAAAAGAGGCTGTTGGATCAGGCCAGCGGCCTATCTTGTCCAACAACCTGTTCTCACACCAGCCAACCGGGGGCCTCAGTTGGAAACCTGTAAACAGGACCTTAGCAAATGGCCACTCTCCCCTCCCCTTCTAGCCTCCAGCTGTGGGGTGCAGAACATTGCCTTCCTGGCTAATAGCCACCAATAGCCCTGTATGGAAGTGAGAGCTGGACCATAAAGAAGGCTGATCGCCGAAGAATTGATGCTTTTGAATTCTGGTGCTGGAGGAGACTCTTGAGAGTCCCATGGACTGCAAAAAGATCAGACCTCTCCATCCTGAAGGAAATCAGCCCTGAGTGCTCACTGGAAGGACAGATCCTGAAGCTGAGGCTCCAAGACTTTGGCCACCTCCTGAGAAGAGAAGACGCCCTGGAAAAGACCCTAATGCTGGGAAAGATGGAGGGCACAAGGAGAAGGGGACAACAGAGGACGAGATGGTGGGACAGTGTTCTCGAAGCTACCAGCATGAGTCTGACCAAACTGTGGGAGGCAGTGGAAGACAGGAGTGCCTGGCGTGCTCTGGTCCATGGGGTCACGAAGAGTCGGACACGGCTAAACGACTAAACAACAACAACAAAGCCCTTTCCTCCTCCATCAATTTGTCCAGTCCTCTTTTAAAGCCATCTACCGTAGATTAGTGGCGGTCACTGTCTCCTGCAGCAGCGAGTTCCGCAGTTTAACTACGCATTGTGTGAATAAGGACTTTCTTTTATCTTTCTTGAATCTTCCAACATTCATTGGATGCCCAAGAGTTCTAGTGCTACGAGAGAGGGAGGAAAAAACGTTTCTCTATCCACTTTCTTATGGTCTTGATTTATTGGCTACTTTTAAAATGAGGCTGCATTTTAAATTGCATTTTATCCTGTATTTTAAATTGGCCCCCCCCCCATTAGGTTTTTTACTGTGATTTTATTACTGTTAGCCGCCCTGAGCCTGGCTCTGGCCGGGGAGGGTGGGGTATAAATAAAACTCCGCTCCGGCGGGAAGGTAAACGGCGTTTCCGTGTGCTGCTCTGGTTTGCCAGAAGCAGCTTAGTCATGCTGGCCACATGACCTGGAAGCTGTACGTCGGCTCCCTCGGCCAATAAAGCGAGATGAGCACTGCAACCCCAGAGTCGGCCACGACTGGACCTAATGGTCAGGGGTCCCTTTACCTTTACCTTTTATTACATCCCTAGATCTAGACGCTAGACTAATGCCTAGAACAGCATTAGTTCTTTTTTTGCTGCTGCATCACACTGTTGACTCATGTTAAGCTTGTGGTCCACTAAGACCCCTAGATCCTTTTCGCATGCAATACTGGTAAGCGAACTGTTCCTCAACTTATATTTGTGCAGCTGGTTTTTCCTCCCTAAGCGCAGAACCTGATATTTGTCGCTATTGAAATCCGTTTTGTAGTTCTCCTATCTGTTAAGGTCATCTTGAATCCCGGTTCTGTCTTCTGCTGCATTAGCTACCCTTCCGAATTTGGTGTCACCTGCGAATTGAATGAGCGTCCCCCCAATTCCTTCGTCCAAGTCGTTTATAAAGACGTTGAGCAGCAACAGGGCCCGGGACAGAATCCTGCGGCACCCCACTTGTCACAGGATGACGAGGAACCATTATAGTGGGCACCCCTTGGGTTTGGTCAGTCAAGCAGCTATAAATCATTTGACACCCTCTTTAAAAGCCTCCAGTGAATCAGAGAATCACACGATCATCTAGGATGATCACAGGAGAAACCCTGTGTCTAGATTCTTTGAAACCATGTTGCTATGTATATATATTTTGCTATGTATGTATATATATATGTTGCTATGTATATATACAAGAAAGAAGATTCCACCTAAACATTAGGAAGAACTTCCTGACAGTAAGAGCTGCTCGACAGTGGAATTTGCTGCCAAGGAGTGTGGTGGAGTCTCCTTCTTTGGAGGTCTTTAAGCAGAGGCTTGACAACCATATGTCAGGAGTGCTCTGATGGTGTTTCCTGCTTGGCAGGGGGTTGGACTCGATGGCCCTTGTGGTCTATTCCAACTCTATGATTCTATGATTCTATTTTGCTATATACATGTTTGGTCCATAGCTTTCCCACCTGTGCATAGACAGAGAGAAAGAGCACATTGTTGTGTATCTTGTGTGACAGCATTAATTGCTTTCTGATAAAAGGTAGAAAAAACCGATACGCTCTATATTTGAGTTCATTGCCTTCTGTTTAATGGTGGAATTACAACAATTATGAACTGTACCTCCGACTCTAGCTTGGACTCTTTGACTTTCTGGATTCAAAGGGTCACTGTTTCCCCTCAGGATCTTGCAGGCAGGTAGATTAGGCATATTGAGACAGCAAAGTGAAGGGGATTGAAAGCGAATTATCACATCGGCCCTGTCATGGGCCTATCAAGGAGCCGTCTGGTTCCATGTTCAGGAGCTGTCTCAGTGACAGACAGCGTTAAATGTGAAGTTTGATTGGAAACGGGAACTTAGCCTGAGGAAATGTAAAGTAATGTCTGTAAATAAGTTTTCTAGTATTATCATAGCTATGAAAGGGACCCTCGAAGGTCATCACAGGAATCACAGCTAACAGATCCCCAACAGATGGCCAGCCATCCTCTTGTTTCAGAACTTCCAAGGAAGAAGACTGCATCCCCTTCCAAGGCAATCTGTTCCATTGTCAAACGCCTCTCACCATGGATTTTGCTGGTATCCTGTACAGCTGGAGGGATTTCCCTGGTAGACTGTGGCCCCATTGCAGGCCCTATCCATTCATCTCCCGCACCAGTGCCTTTGCTGCCAGCCTAGAGCTGTTGCCAGCCGTGGACAGATCCTCTCCATCAAGCCACCTCCTTGGCCCAGCCCAGACATCCATCTCCGCTGCCTCTGTGAGTCATCGCCAGCCAAGCGAAGGCAGCCAAATGGCTCCTTTGCCAGGACTGCTCTTTAAAGATCCTCTCCCTCGAGCGGCAGAAGGAAAAGCTATTAAGCGAGCGATTATCAGCCCTGCACGGATGCTATAATTCCTCGTTATGCCGAGAAAGCAGCCGCTCCGAATCCCCCCGTGGGGTTTTACCGCTCGGAACGGAACCGACACTTCAGAACCGCTCTTTAAAATAAAATAAAAGCGGAGCATGGGTGTGGAGATTACCCACATGCTCTCCGCAGCAGGTGGAGGGTCAAATAAATGGTGTGGGGGCGAGGGAGTGGGCACAGTCAGCTCAAAACGGAGCAAGGATTCTAGTCCTCAAGCTCTAAGCTTGTTTCCCATTCTGCCCTTTAGCTGACATCTTAGAACAGGCTTCCTCAACCTCAGCCCTCCTCCAGATGTTTTGAGACTACAATTCCCATCATCCCTGACCACTGGTTCTGCTAGCTAGGGATCATGGGAGTTGTAGGCCAAAAACATCTGGAGGGCCGAGGTTGAGGAAGCCTGTCTTAGAACGCTGTCAAGGGAAGCCATGGAAATACTTGATTCAGATACAGTGGTACCTCAGGTTACATACGCTTCAGGTTACAGACTCCGTTAACCCAGAAGTGGTACCTCGGGTTAAGAACTTTGCGTCAGGATGAGAACAGAAATCATGCAGCCGCGGCAATAGGAGGCCCCATTAGCTAAAGTGGTGCTTCAGGTTAAGAACAGTTTCAGGTTAAGAACGGACCTCCAGAATGAATTAAGTATGTAACCAGAGGTACCACTGTATGGGGAAATTATGTGGTGTCGCTGGACTCCCAACTCCCATCAGCCTCAGCACAACCAAACATTCAGGGAAGAGATTGGTGGGACCAGGATAATGCACACCCTGGAAATGATCTCTTTCAGCTTCTGCCTTCTGGAAGAAGGTACAGGGTTATAAAGACTAGGACTAGCTGCCTGAGAAACAGTTTCTATCCAAATGCGATTTTGGTTTTAAACGCAGTGTAAGGAGTTTCTGGGACGCGGGTGGCGCTGTCGGTTAAACCACAGACCCTAGGACTTGACAATCAGAAGGTTGGCGGTTCGAATCCCCACCACGGGGTGAGCTCCCATTGCTCGGTCCCTGCTCCTGCCAACCTAGCAGTTCAAAAGCACGTCAAAGTGCAAGTAGATAAATAGGTACTGCTCCGGCGGGAAGGTAAACGGCGTTTCCGTGCGCTGCTCTGGTTTGCCAGAAGCGACTTAGTCCTGCTGGCCACATGACCCGGAAGCTGTACGCCGGCTCCCTCGGCCAATAAAGCGAGATGAGCGCCACAACCCCAGAGTCGGCCACGACTGGACCTAATGGTCAGGGGTCCCTTTACCTTTAAGGAGTCTCTATGGGAGTATATTGTATTTTAAAAATGGGGTATCAGAGTTTTCAGGGCGCTAACCAGGTTGGGATAGCTGGGATAGCAGGCTTGTTGGTTTTGAAAGTCTTATGTAGATTTTTATTTTAATTTCGTTGTTCTGTATGGGACAATGACAATAAAGAAGATCGTATTGTATCGTATTGTACCGTATCGTATTGTTCTCCATCTCTAACTTGAGGGCTGATATTCCAACCAGGCTGCAGTGCAGAGGGAGGGAAAGAGACGCAGGACTAGTCCATCGGTTCGGCTCAGAGAACCAACCTTTGGTTCTCCCTAGTTGTCACTTAGAAGCAGAAATGGGAAGCAGGTCTATTCCATCCGCTATGCCAAGACGCACACACAGCCACTTCGCAGAAGAAACCCCACAGAAGAAACCCCTTTATGTATCTCCCAAATGCTTTCAGCATTCAGGATCTTATTTGTGGAAACATGGATCCTCCAGACAGAGCATTCCAATCTCTCATTTTAGAGTATCCAAAGGCTTGTAGTATACCAAGGCCGCAAGACTGCTGCACCAGGAAAGCAAGAATTAATTCAGAGGATATGGGTGAACTATGCAGATGAAGTGGAGACTTTGTCATGTTTTGGTTTCATGAGTCAGAGAGAGGAGCAAAGAGGTGTTCTATAGCAGTGGCTGAAGACCTCTCTCCCTTTAATGAAAACCTCAATGCTGCTCTTTTGAGCAACAGGGACTAGGAACTTGATTTTTTTAAAAAAATGACAAAGTGGAGTGGTTCTGAGGATGCTGTGAATGCTGAAGTTTCAGAATGTGCTGCTATGTTTTTGTTTGGGGGGATTATCTTCTTTAAAACCATTGCATTGTGGTGCTGTTTAATATAGCAGTGCATTATATTGCAGTTTCTCAGTTTCAATGTATTCATTATTTTGTAGACCGCTTAGAGACGGTCTTAAGCAAGGGTCAGCAAACTTTTTTAGCAGGGGGCTGGCTGGACTATATTTTGAAAGAAGAAGAAGAAAAAAAGAACGAATTCCTATGCCCCACAAATAACCCAGAGATGTATTTTAAATAAAAGCACACATTCTGCTCATGTAAAAACACTAGGCAGCCCCCACAAATAACCCAGAGATGCATTTTAAATAAAAGCACACATTCTACTCATGTAAAAACACGCTGATTCCTGGACCGTCCACGGGCCAGATTTAGAAGGCAGTTGGGCCGGATCCGGCCCCCGGGCCATAGTTTGCCTACCCATGGTCTTAAGCATATATTGCCTTGGACCCAGGCTACCTGGAAGATTGCATCTCCCTATACAAACCTGCCCAGATGCCAAAATTCTCAGATGAGTCTCTCCCCTTGGTCCCATCAACATCAGAGGCACGGTCGGTGGTGACCCAAGGGACAGAGCCTTTTCTGTGGCTGCCCCAGATTATAGGATTGCCTCCCAAACGAGGTTAGACTGGCTCCCTTCTGCTGGCAGGCTAAAATATCCTGTTGGAGGAGGCACTGTGGCTATGTATCAATTCCTACTGACATCAACCAAGGAGCTTCCTTGTTCTGTTTTCTTCCTTCCCTGCAACCAGAAAGCTAGGGTTAGACTGTAGGACTTGGATCCAGGAGAGACCAGGGTTCAAATCTCCACTTGGCCATGAAGCATACTGGGTGACCTCGGAGCAGACTTTGGTAATCTTTGGTAATATGGTGCCATGAGTGCCATATTGTCACCCCCAAATGGATCTTCTCAGTTATGGGTCTTCTCAATTTTGCGCCCCCTCGGCTCGTCGCCTTGCGCATGGGAACCACCCACGCTGCCCTAAATCCAGCACTGGTGACCTTGAGGCAGTCACTGTTCCTCATCTCAACCTACCTCACAGGGCTGTTGTGTGGAATTCAACGAGGACGAAGGTAGAACCAGGTTCGTCACCTTGAGCTCTTTGGAGACAAAAAGGTGGGACAGAAATGCAACAAATAAACGAATAACATTTTTTAAAAAATAAAAGAAAACGAGATTAATTCAAACCCCGCATCCATTTAACCCTTCCTTTCCTCACCATTTAAACCTTTCCTTCCCCATTCTGGGGACTTTCAAAGGGAATCTACCAGCAAAAAGCTCCCCCCCCCCCTTTTTGTTCTGTTTCGCTTTTCCCTTCGCACCACCGGGAAAGAAAGAAAAAGAAAAACCACACCGTCAGCTGGAACTGCCTAACGAGGCCATTAGTCACTTGGACTCCCCTTTTGGGGGTTAAAATGAAAAAAAATATCTCCGAGCCTCCAGAAACCTGAGCTTGCAAAGGTCCTCCAGCACGGAGACCGAAGGTAACTGCGCGCAGGGGGTGGGGAAGAGCCGATTATTTCCTCTCTTTCTCCCCCAAATCTGCCCAATTTTGCTTGGTCCTGAACCCCTTACTGCATCACACCCCCCCACCAACCCCTTCTCTTTCGCCTGCCCGCCCCTCCCTTCCTCTCCCTGCCACAATGGACTCTCCCATCCTCATTCTCCTCGTTGGAAGCTGCAGTGTTAACGCGGCTCCCTCCCGCCAGCTCTGGTCCTTCCCTCCTCCTGCATCCTGGTTGCAGTAGCATCCTTTGCCGGCTGATGGTGAGCGCCTGAGATAGGAGGAGAGCTGTGTCTGGGTACCACAGGAGCCAGGTAAGCAGGGTTATCTCCGCTCTCTTCCTAAGGTGCCTGCCTGGCTGGCATTTTCCGCCACCTTGTTGAGGGTGGGTGGCGTGGCAAAACCACCCCCCAAATTACACCACCACCACCACATCTCTCTCTCTCGGTGCTGTGGCCATTTTGTCCTGGAAAACCTTGCCTTTGGGTTCGGCCTGAATTTCTGCAAGTCTCTCTTCCTCTCGCCTCCCCCCCCCCTCGCCAATTTCTTATGGCATCCTTCATCTTTCTTGGCTGCCAGGCTGGGGAGCCATAGTTTGCCAAAGGAAGACGAGGCTTCCAGACTTTGGCATCTCGGTTTTACAGGAGGTTTTATTTATATCTGGCTTTGAAACGAAGGGGGGTGGATATTGAAATTCGGAAGGACCGAAGTGTGTGCACACAGAGCTCGGAATGACCTTGGGGGTGTTCAGAATTGCAAATTCGGGGTGTTTAGTGGTAGCGGCTGTTCTTAACTCTGCGCTCATCTTTCTGCAGACTGGATTCCCCCCCCCCCCCGTCTTCCCAGGGCCCACCAAATAATTTGATTGTGGGGTGTGGGGGGGCACTCAGGGGAGGTTGTTTCTGATATCCCGCCCCCGGCAACAATCTCCTTGCCACATACACCATCTGTATGAACGGGGTGAGCCTGGAGAACGGATGGCGGAAAGGAAATGCCAGAAATTAAAAATACCCATTTTTTTTTTTTAAAGAGAGGCTGGATTGTGTGGGATGTGCTGAGGAAGGTTTTAATTTCAGCCTTCTGGAGATGGTTCCCTTATTTTAAAGAAAATCAGGGCGTTTTGACATTTAGAGGCTGGAATGATATGTCATTCAAGGAAAATGTGGGACAGGCGTGGGGTGGGGAGTTGGGGGTCTGCCTCCGGCTTCCGAATTTTGAGAACCTCTCATTCCCCCCTCCCCCCTTCAGATCTCTTAAAAACTATTTTACCCCGCTGCCTTTGAAAATTGGTCGGTTCGGGAAGCTTTCCTTTCCTATGCTAACAAAGCAGGGAGGAGGGATTTCCTAAAGGGGGTCACCACTCTCTCTCAACCCCCCCCCCATCATTTCCAGCCATTATATATTATTTTAACTTCCCCTCCCAGGTCTCTTGACTCAATAGCATCCTTACAGGGGTTTTTTTTGGGGGGGGAGGATGTTGCTGTGATATTGAAATAAGGTCATTGGACTCCTGGGGGGGGGGAAAGCTATGTTTGATCAGCATTTTGGGGGGTGAGGGAGAAGATTGAGACAGATCCCGACTTCCAAATATGATTGCAAAACGGATGGAAGAATTGGGTGGGGGTAGATGTTGGCTGGGGGGGGGGGCAGCCCACACGTGATTGCTCCTGCCTTGATGTTTTAATTTTAATTTGTAAGCCAGTTCTTTCCCGGCCGAGTCGGTCAATACAACACGATAAATACCCCATGTCCTTCCTCTCTCTCTCTTTCTCTGGATCCGTGTTGTATGCTTTTAAATCAGTCATCAGAGGGCAATGAATTAGGAGGGAGAAGGCAAAGATGTGGGTTTTCTTTTTTAAAAAAGCTGTGGTTCAGTGGGTGACCTTGTCAAGCCAAACACTAGGCCCTGCAGATGCGGTGTTTGTCTTCCTTTCGTTGTGGTTTCAAAAGTTGCGTTCGGTAACACACAGAGATGGTCACAAAGGACCCACACGCACAAACACATCTCAGCGGAGAAGGAGAGCGCTGATGCAGGCACCTTTGAAGGGGCTTAATTCGGCTTCAGAGGCCCATTCAGGATCCTGAATGTGCAGAGGCATGGAGGCAATGCACTTGGCACCTTTGGAACTCCCTGCCTATTGATATCAGGCAAGCACTTTCATTGCACACATTTAGGTTTCTTTCTTTCTGTCTGTTTCCATTTGTGCACAGTGTGTATGCGTGTGTGCGCCTTGCAGCTAAGGACCCTTCTAGACCACCGGTTTATTCAGCAACCATCCTAAACTTTGGAACTCCCTGCCACTTGAAATATTGCAGTGGGGCCTTCTCTGTGCTCTCTCTTTTTGGTTTCTTTCTGAGTATGTGTTCATTTCAATATGTGCACAGGTGTGTGTGTGTGTGCCTCTTCAACCAAGGCCCTTTCTATACCACCGGTTTATTCAGAATTCATCCCATACCTTGGAACTCCCTGCCTATTGATATAAAGCAGTGGCATCTTCCCTGCACTCTTTTGGCACCTGCTAAAAACATTATATATATATATATATATATATTTACCCAGGCCTGCTCAGGTGTTTAGACAGTTGATGCGAGTTTCAATTCTGTGTCTATTGCTATTTTCACTTTTCAAAAGACTTTGAAATCATTGCTGCTAATTTCGTTCCAGTGGTGATGTTACAGTTTTATCGTCTTCTTTTTTTGTAAGCCGCTTTGAGCTTTTTGTTTGCAATCAAGAGCTTTATAAATTCTACATAAATAAATGAATAAATACATATGCTCAGAAGGAGGTGCTGCGACATTTGAAAGGGGTCAGAGAAGGTAAAAACAAACACCTCTGCACTCGGAATTAATTCAAGCGAGGATAGGGGGACATGGAATCAGAGAATTGTAGCATTGGAAGGGACCCCCCAAAGGTCCTCTAGACCTACCCCCTGCAATGCAGGAATCACAGCCAATGCACAGCATGTAAAACGATTTCCCTGCATTGTCCTCTCTTTTCAAAACCCGCTTCCGGTCTCTGTGTTACACTTCGGTGTGACGAACGGAGCCCTGGGCGGGGCCATGCAGATTTAAGGGTGTCCGGGTCATGCGGATAAGAGAGACAGGATGAGCTCCGAATGGCTCCCATTGAGTTCTGTGGGACACAAGGCAGACAGGTTGTATGTAATCTGCGGGTTTTTGGAGCAAAGAAACGGGCAGTCTCAAATGCAGATGGGATTTCCAGACAAAATCAAAACCCCGATGAATGCCAAGGCTTGTCTCTTCAATGCCAGTCTTATGCAGAGCAGACTCACTGAAGTTGATGATTGTGACTCATGTAGGCCCATTGACTTCACTAAGCAGGATTTAGTTGGATAACCACCTTAAGTTATCAGATATGAGAGATGGCAGCTGGAGAGCTGGTGGGTGGCTCTGAGCCCCCCCCCCCCAAAAAAAACCCTGATTCCAGATACAGAGCCACAGTTCCCAAGTACTCAACTTATTATTTTATTTTTTATTTATTGCACTGGTATCCCACCGTTTACCTCCAATGAGCTCAAAGTGGCACATGCGATTCTTCTCCCCCTCCTCATTTAATCCCTCATTTAAACCTTTTTCTACCTTTCCCTTTTAACCCCTCTTTTCTGTGTTTTTTATTCATTTCTTTTTCTTTCTCTATTGACCCTCCCCCTCCCTTTTGTGTTTAGATTCTATCTAGATAAAAGTCTTGGTTTGGTTTTTTCTATATATATATATAGAAAAGGGAAAAAGATTAAGTTTTGTATTTTTCTCTAGAAACCTTAATGAAAGGTATTTTAAAAAATAAAATAAACAACCCTGTGAGGTAGGTGAGACCGAGAGAGGCAGTGACTGGCTCCCAGTACCACAGCCTAAAGGTAAAGGTAAAGGGACCCCTGACCACTAGGTCCAGTCGTGACCGACTCTGGGGTTGCGGCGCTCATCTCGCTTTATTGGCTGAGGGAGCCGGCGTACAGCTTCCGGGTCATGTGGCCAGCATGACTAAGCCGCTTCTGGCGAACCAGAGCAGCGCACGGAAACGCCGTTTACCTTCCCACCGGAGTGGTACCTATTTACCTACTTGTACTGGTGTGCTTTCTAACTGCTAGGTTGGCAGGAGCAGGGACCGAGCAACGGGAGCTCACCCCGTGGCGGGGATTTGAACCGCCGACCTTCTGATCGGCAAGTCCTAGGCTCTGTGGTTTAACCCACAGCGCCACACCTTGGTGAGACCGAGAGAGGCAGTGACCAGCTCCCAATACCACAGCCTAAGTCTGCTTTATAACCAAGTGGGGATACAAACCCAGCAGAGGCGGTTTTAGGGTAGGGCGGCTGATGTGGTTTCACTGGTCGGCTGCCACAACCGTGGTGTAGAACGGAGCACGAGAGGCATGAATTTTGCATGAATTTCGGCATGGCACAAATTCGGGCCTTGCCGAAATTTGAGATCCCAAAGTCCGCCACTGCTCCTGGTCTCCCAGAGCCTAGTTCAGCACTCTAACCCCTTCTTTCCACACTGGTTCTCCATATATTTCCATATATTTCCTCCATATAATAGAAAGCAAAGCGGCTGCTGGATTTTGGGAGGCTGGGGTGCAAACTGCACCTACTGTCTTGACCAGGGGTCAGCAGACTTTTTCAGCAGGGGGCCAGTCCACCGTCCCTCAGAACTGTGGGGGGCCAGACAATATTTTGGGGGTGAAATGAACGAATTCCTATGCCCCACAAATAACCCAGACAAAAAACAACACATTCTACTCATGTAAAAACACCAGGCAGGCCCCACAAACAACCCAGAGGTGCATTTTAAATAAAAGGACATATTCTACTCATGTAAAAACACGCTGATTCCCAGACCGTCCATGGGCCGGATTTAGAAGGCGACTGGGCCAGATCCGGCCCCTGGGCCTTAGTTTGCCTACCCATGGTCTTGACATTAGATGCCTAGACTTTTTCCTTCCCCTCCCCCATGAAATGAGGGAGGGGGTCCTTAGAACTCTTTGCCTACATGCCCAGGGTGTGTATTTGTGTGTCTGCAGGATGCTGTCTCACCTGTTAGGCCCAGAAGGATGGCAAGCACCTTGCTAGCTAAATACACAGCCCAACGTTAGCAACTGATAGTTCATTTCCCCCCCGCAAATCCAGGATTTATTTTATTTTATTTTTTGTCGAGAGGCAAGGACAGTGTTATGTTCCCATTTTAAAGGCTGGACAACTGAGGCTGAAGGAGAGGGACACCTGAAGGAAAAGTGGGACATTCCGGGATGAAATCAGAAACCGGAACAGCTTCTCTAAAACAGGGACAGACTTCCCTGGAAAAATAGGGATACTAAGAGGGTCTGTGAAAGGGACCTGTTTCTAGGCATCTTCTGACGTCCTCTATGGCACAATCCTGTCCCTTCTCTTACCATTTGTGTCAGCATTTTCTCCCTCTCGTTCCTCCACTCACCACCCCGTTTTGGATTCCCGTCATCTCCACTAGAAACCTCCTGCGCTTATTTGCATTCCTTGGAAATCAGAATTTCAGCATATATCTCTGAACATCCCTAAAAAGCATGTTTCTATTTGTGAATAGGCAGATGGACATTGGTGGCATCCTTCCCTTTTCTTACCGATCATTTTAATCACTTTATCCTTTTCATAAACTGCTTTAAGTTTCGTGGTTTGTTTGTTTTTTAAACACCAAGTGGCGTTTAATTTTATGAAACAAATAAACAACCCTCTTTGACCAGAGCTTACGGGGAGATTAGGCCACACACAGCATTTATTGAGCGTTTGTTCTGATTTTGTTTACAGGGTTGACTATGTGACAACGAGCCTCCACTCTGATTTTCTTATGGCGCATTTGCACGTCTTCCTGTTAAGTCATTCGTCCAAACTACAAAATGTCAGTTTCTTTATTTTTCTTATTTTTTAAAAGGAACGGATTTGTTGTGCCGCGGTGACAGGATGAGCCTTGACCCACTTTAATTGTGCAAACCTAAATTTGCAGCGTGCGCTGGTATCTCTTCCAAGTAACTCCGACAGCCGGGAGGCACCCCGCCAAAGTCCATTAAAAGTTTATTTATTCATTGACTGCCTTCATATCCTACCTTCCACCCCCCTCCAAGGAGCTCAAAGTAGCGTACATGGTTCTCCCCCTCTTTGAGTAACTTCCACAACAAGTTACAGGGAACCAGGCAGAGGGCCTTCTCGGTGGTGGCACCTGCCCTGTGGAACGCCCTCCCACCAGATGTCAAAGAGAACAACAACTACCAGACTTTTAGAAGACATCTGAAAGCGGCCCTGTTTAGGGAAGCTTTTAATGTTTAATAGATTATTGTATTTTAATATTCTGTTGGAAGCCGCCCAGTGTGGCTGGGGAAACCCAGCCAGGTGGGCAGGGTATAAATAATAAATTATTATTATCATTACAACCTGTGTGGTAAGCTAGGCTGAGCGGCAGTGACTGCCACCTAATGAGTCTTGTGGTCGAGTGCAGGATTCGAACCCTGGTCTCCCAGGCTCTAGCCTGACACTCTAACCACTACGCCACACTAGCTTCCCAGTAACTCTAGAGTTACTAGCCAAGACATACTTTCCTTCTGGCACAAACTATACCTGCTGTTCCACCTGTTCCCCAAGCAGCAGAAAGCCCCTGGGACCAGGGATTTGGCCTCCGGCCTGTCTGTAATTATTTAGTTTATTTACATGTGCACAACTCTGGTCTCGTTGGAGGCAGACGCCTTGTGCTCATAGCAGGCAAGAGACCCACTGCCCCACATTGGATCGTGAGAGAAAAAGAGAGAATTTCCTAGCAGATGATGGCTCAGCTCTCTGATCTGCTCCCTGTCTTGCTCGGTGCCCGTCTGTTCCCCAAAGTACAATTTCTTCTACATGGAAGCTTTGCTTTGGCAGCCCAGCTCCACCGGGGCTCCTCTCCTGTCACGTGGGGAAAGCTGCCTTCGTGGGAGAGATAGGAAGCGGAAACTTCATTTTATTAGCTTGGCCTTATCAGCGCCACGCTCTAGCCAACTGAGCTCTCAGTCCTTGTGTGTCATTCTTTTTCAGAATGGAAGGCTTTGCAGGCAGGGATTGTATTGTTTTGAGTGTATCTAAGGCACTCTAGGAGACTCTTTGGCTGAACAGCAGGGTACAACTGCTCTAGATAAATAGATAGATAGATAGATAGATAGATAGATAGATAGATGATAGATAGATAGATAGATAGATAGATAGATAGATAGAAGGTAAAGGGACCCCTGACCATTAGGTCCAGTCGTGACCGACTCTGGGGTTGCGGCGCTCATCTCGGTTTACTGGCCGAGGGAGCCGGCGTACAGCTTCTGGGTCATGTGGCCAGCATGACTAAGCCACTTCTGGCGAACCAGAGCAGCACACGGAAATGCCGTTTACCTTCCCGCTGGCGTGGTACCTATTTATCTACTTGCACTTTGTGCTTTCGAACTGCTAGGTTGGCAGGAGCAGGGACCGAGCAACGGGAGCTCACCCCGTCGTGGGGATTCGAACCGCCAACCTTCTGATCGGCAAGTCCTAGGCTCTGTGGTTTAACCCACAGCACCACCCACGTCCCATAGATAGATAGATAGAGAGATAGATAAGGCATATCTGTAACTGAGCGTAGTCAATCCTTTGGTTCGGGCTCTCCTGCCCTCTCCCAATATCTCTGCCATCGCAGGGATGATCTATGTGTACACTTCAGTTCCCAACTGAGGAAACCCACTCATCCAATCAGCTAATCCCAACCTGGTGCCCCCTAGATGATCTTATTGGACTACAACTCCCATCAAGCCCCCAGACAGTATGGGTGTGCCAGAGCGGGCAGTTTTGCCATGCTGGCTGGGGGCTGATGGGAGTTGTAGTCCAAAACCATATAGGGTGCATTATCACAGAATCACAGAATTGTAGAGTCGGAAGGGACCTTGAGGGTCATCTAGTCCAACCTCCCGCAATGCAGGGATATTTTTGCCCAACGTGGGGCCCGAACCCACAACCCCGAGATTAAGACTCTCATGCTCTAGCGACTTAGCTATCCCTTTCTAGCCTGTTAAACTCTACAATCCCATGATTCTATGATAAACTTCTTTGTTCAGTTATTAGGTAAAGGTAAAGGGACCCCTGACCATTAGGTCCAGTCGTGGCACTCATCTCGCTTTATTGGCTGAGGGAGCCAGCATACAGCTTCCGGGTCATGTGGCCAGCATGACTAAGCCGCTTCTGGTGAACCACCCGCTGGAGTGGTACCTATTTATCTACTTGCACTTTGATGGGCTTTTGAACTGCTAGGTTGGCAGGAGCAGGGACCGAGCAACGGGAGCTCACCCTGTCACGGGGATTTGAACCGCCGACCTTCTGATCGTCAAGTCCTAGGCTCTGTGGTTTAACCCACAGTGCCACCCGCGTCCCTATTCAGTTATTAGAGACATGTAAATGGGAACGTAACAAGTCAGAAAGGTGTATTCTGCTCCAAAATTCACTGGCCGGTCCTTTCAGCTTGCTACAGGCGACCGGACAAGTGTCTGTTTTGTATTTTTAAAAAACCTTGTATACATCCATACTCAGACATCTGTTCATGCATAACCTGCCTGTTCCTCTTCCTACCAGACATGCTTCTGCTACCAGTGCTTAAAAATAGCATCCTATTTCAAGCGGAGGAGAGAGAGAGAGAGAGAGAGAGAGAGAGAGGGAGCAGGGTTGCTTGGCAAACTGTGGGATACTTGCATTCATCCTCGTAAATCCCTTCCCCGACTCCCCTTGCTTCCCCTCTTCCCTGGGGCAGGCGATTCTAAAAAAAAAAGTGGGACTGAGATTCTTTGAACCAGCCGGTTGGTCTATTTACAAGAAAATTTAAAAATCCATTTCACGGTCCACAGGATTTATCAGTGACGTGTTTTCTCGTGTTTCCTCCCCTCCTCCTTTTCATTTCAGTTTCATCTGGTTGTTGATAAGCGAACGTCCTAAATGCTTAGCTGTCTACAAACGGGGGGATGCCCTCTGAGGAGGGTTAACAAATGTTTTGACAAAATAATGGAGGAGGGAGGGTGGTCAAATCCTGCTCAGGGGCTTCCCTTTGGGGCATCCGGGTGGTGGGTGCCACGGACCTGATTCAACAGGGCTGCTCTTACGTAAGGATGTCTGGAAGAACGGTAAAGTCTTAGCCAAGGTTCACATAACAATGTGAACATAATTTTATTGGCTTGCCTGCTTTCTGTAGTTATAACCATGCTCAAATGGCTTATCTGAAGGAGTGTCTCCACCCCCATCATTCTGCCCGGACACTGAGGTCCAGCTCCGAGGGCCTTCTGGCGGTTCCCTCACTGTGAGAGGCCAAGTTACAGGGAACCAGGCAGAGGGCCTTCTCGGTAGTGGCACCCGCCCTGTGGAACGCCCTCCCACCAGATGTCAAAGAGAAGAGCAACTACCAGACTTTTAGAAGACATCTGAAGGCAGCCCTGTTTAGGGAAGCTTTTAATGTCTAATGGGTTATTGTATTTTAATATTTGGTTGGAAGCCGCCCAGAGTGGCTGAATAAGCCCAGCCAGATGGGCGGGGTATAAATAATAAATTATTATTATTATTATTATTAATGGCATGAACAAAAATCACATAATTATAAACATAGCAAAAGTAATAACAGGCTATGAATAAAACACCAAAAAGCACACAGCCAAATTGAACAATTTCCACGTAAAGCACAGGATCTAAAATAGAGGTGCAAAAAGTTAATATCGAAAGCAGCAACAAACGCTGCCACTGCCACCACAACAAAATCCCAGTTCATTTATTTTATGGCCTTTCTACCGCACCCTATTCTCCAAGGAGCTCAAGGTGGTGTATATGGATACCCCCCCCTCCATTTAATCCTCACAACAACCCCGCAAGGTCGGTTAAGTGGGGCGATTCAAACCCTGGTCTCCCAGGTCCTTGTTGTCATTTAAGACCCCCCCCCAACAACAACCCTGTGAGGCTGAGAGCCAGTGTCTGGCCGAAGGTCAGACGCAGTGAGCTTCATGGCTGAGTGTGTGCGATTTAAATTGTGGTCTCTCCCAGCTCCTAGGCCGATGCTCTAACCACTACACAACACTTCCTCTTTGTTTTAAGGCTGACATTGAACAAGGCTGTGGAAAGATCTCCCCAGCTTCTCCCCTTCGGGTGCCATTTGGCTCCCGGCCTGGGTGCCTGTCTGGCTGCGAGCCCGATGCGAACTTCTTGGATAAACGCTGCCGCTTAATTTTAATAAAACATAAGGCTTGTTATGGGCTGCTTGGCTTCGCTGTTCACTTGTAATGTGGCCATATTGTTGCTGGACCCCAATGCCCATTGGTCTTAGCAGTGAACATAGGGAATGGCCAGGAGTTGGGGTCCAGCAATATCTGGAAGGCTTGCAGGAGAGATGATGCAGAAGACGTATGACAGCCATCTTCAACTATCTGAAAGTTTGCCCCCCAGAAGATGGAGCAAGCTTGGCTGCTGAAGTGGGCAGGGTCTGAACCAATAGATTTAAGTGGCGAGAAAGAAGATTCCGACTCAACCTTGGAAAGAACTTTCTGAGGGTTGTTCAACAGTGGAACGGACTCCCTTGGAAGATGGTGGACTCTCCTTCCTTGGAGGTTTTTTAATAATAATAATAATAATAATAATAATAATAATAATAATAATAATAATTTTTATTTATACCCCAGCCAGAGCCAGGCTCAGGGCGGCTAACACCAGTAAAATTACAGTAAAAACATGATGGGGGGGGGGAACCCACCAATTTAAAATACGGGTTAAAATGCAATTTAAAATGCAGCCTCATTTTAAAAGTAACCCATAGATCAAAACCGTAAGGGGAGGGAAACATAAGGGTCAGACTGAGTCCAAACCAAAGGCCAGGCGGAACAGCTCTGTCTTGTAGGCCCTGCGGAAAGATGTCAAGTCCCGCAGGGCCCTAGTCTCTTGTGACAAAGCGTTCAAGTCGGGGCCAGTACTGAAAAGACCCTGGCCCTAGTTGAGACCAATCTTGTGACTTGGGACCTCCAAAGTGTTGTCATTTGTGGACCTTAAGGTCCTCCACAGGGCATACCAGGAAAGGTGGTCCCATAGGTACGTGGTAAGCAGAGGTTGGGCGGCCATCTGCCAGGGATTCCTTAGCTGTGATTCCTGCATTCCACAGAGTTGGACTAGATGACCCTCGGGCTCCCTTCTATATGATTATCTGTTCTTCTGAGTCACAGTGAGGGCTCTTGTCTCCATGACTGGGCTGTGGGCTTCCTTGAGGAATCTGCCCACTCTGAGAAGACTGTCTGTGCTACAAGTCAAATGGCATAACCCTACCATTCAAATGAGGGACGTGGGTGGTGCTGTGGGTTAAACCACAGAGCCTAGGACTTGCCGATCAGAAGGTCAGCAGTTCAAATCCCCGCAACAGGGTGAGCTCCCGTTGCTCAGTCCCTGCTCCTGCCAACCTAGCAGTTCGAAAGCACGTCAAAGTGCAAGTAGATAAATAGGTACCACTCTGGCGGGAAGGTAAACGGCGTTTCCGTGCGCTGCTCTGGTTCGCCAGAAGCGGCTTAGTCATGCTGGCCACATGACCCGGAAGCTGTACACCGGCTCCCTCGGCCAATAAAGCGAGATGAGTGCCATGACTGCACCTAATGGTCAGGGGTCCCTTTACCTTTACCATTCCAATACTTCTCAATGTACCTCCCCACTCTCCAAAACACACACACACAAACACCCCTCCTTCTGCTAAAACGAAAACTCCAGAATCAGCTTTATTTACAACGGCTGAGCTTTCACAGTTCAGGAGTGCAGCGCCATAGTTCACGAATAACAAGCATATTAAAAATATACAACGGCAGGTTTATTTCTCCCTTGCCGCAGCAAGGGAGCTTCGTTGTCTGGGCCTTTTCATTCCGGCAAATTGCGCGCTTGATTTGTTTTTGGAAATTGGGGCTTGCCTGCTGCCTGTTGGGGGATGTTAAAATGCTTCTTCCCCTGCAGGAAGAACAGATGCCATTAACGCAGGGAGGCGGGCATTCTCAGGGTTGGGTTTTGTTGGGGGGGGGTCCCATCCAATGTTATTAACATAGGAAGAGTCCTGTTGGATTAGGCCAAAGGGGTCCCATCTGGTCCAGCATCTTGTACTCACAGTGGCCAGCCAGATGATGTGAGAGACCCTCAAACGGGACCTGAGCACAAGGGCAAGGCTCTCCTCTCCTGTGGCTTCCAGCAACTGGTGTTCAGAGCTGTTGGCCATCCCTGCTTCATGTGGGAGGGAGTTCCATAGTTTAACTATGTGTTGGAGGTATAATTTTTTGGAGAGGGGGGCTGGGGATAAGTCTGGAGCATTCGAAATATATACTTAGCACTGTTTTGTATTGTTTTGTGTACATTCGATTGTAAGATAAAACATAGGCGAAGGGACTTGACAGGTAGTCAAAACTGAAGAAAAGATTTTGTCAGATAAAAGGGGGAAAATATTTACTTTCATTATTATCATTTATTATTATTTTTCATTTGTGTGTGTGTGTGTGTGTACATATGTGTGTTTTATATGGAATGTTTGGGAGGAAATAAGATGATAAATAACAAATAACAAACTAAATATTGATGTACAGTGGTACCTTGGGTTACATACGCTTCAGGTTACATATGCTTCAGGTTACACACTCCGCTAACCCAGAAATCAGGTTAAGAACTTTGCTTCAGGATAAGAACAGAAATCGGGCTCCAGCGGTGCGGTGGCAGCAGGAGGCCCCATCAGCTAAAGTGTTGCTTTAGGTTAAGAACAGTTTCAGGTTAAGAACAGACCTCCAGAACGAATTAAGTACTTAACCTGAGGTACCACTATATGTAATTTTTATTTCTCAATTATATTTAATGGTAGTATGGTTGTAATGTTTTTCATAACATAAAATCATTCAATAAAAATTATATTTTTAAAAAAATGTACTTAGCACTGCCAGCTAGTTCCACGCAAAGGTGGAAGAATTTATTTTCCTTGTGAGAGAGGCATGCCTGTGAGCGAGAGCAGACCCTGGAATTCCTGGAGATGAGCCCTCTCCAGTTTTTTTGGCTTACATTTCAAAAAGCATCAGTTTGTCAGAGCACTAACAGACTCCTAGTTTTGGGCGGTAGGGTTAGCGCGGGCTCTGTCACAGTTATTTCGTTCGGAGAAGCTGGCTACTCATATGATAGAATCATAGAACTGTAGAGGTGGAAAGGACTCTGAGGATCATGCAGGTTTGGGTTGTGGAAGATTAAAGATAGACTAAAAGAAACGACTTCTTTGACAGCGTATAGTTAAACTATGGAACTCCCTCACGCAGGCTCTTGTTATGTTCTTTATGTGGCCAGATCCACTAAATGCACATTCCTCCTTTGGCCACTTTGGCCATGCTAGTTTGATTAATAATAATAATAATAATAATAATATATTATTTATACCCCGCCCATCTGGCTGGGCCTCCCCAGCCACTCTGGGCAGCCTCCAACAAAATATTAAAATACAGTAATGCATCAAACATTAAAAGCTTGCCTAAACAGGGTTGCCTTTAAATGTTTTCTAAAAGTTTGGTAGTTATTTTTCTCTTTTACATCTGGTGGGAGGGCGTTCCACAGGGCGGGCGCCACCACCGAGAAGGCCCTCTGCCTGATTCCCTGTAACTTGGCTTCTCGCAGCGAGGGAACTGCCAGAAGGCCCTCGGTGCTGGACCTCAGTGTCCGGGCAGAATGATTTACAGGCTCCCTTCTGTGTGAATTTCCTCCTGTCCTTTGTTCCATGTCTAAAGTGTTCCGGTTTTTGCTTTGTCGTCTTTGCAGGCCCATCACCACCCACACAGAAGGAGCGACTCCCTCCACTGGCCCATTGGCTCCCCAAAGGCAAGCTTGGACTTAGACGGATGGGGGCTTCAGCCTGGCAGAGGGCAGCCCTCGAAGTGGCTCTCAACCGCCTGCTGGAAGGCCTCAAGTTAGCCTTGTAATTTGGGTGGATAACCCTCCAAGGGGAAGGAGCTATCCGCCCTTTCTGGGTGCTGAACTGAGAAGACCCTGCAGATTTCTCTTATTCGGAAGGAAGGAGCTGTCCACCATTTCTGGATGCTGAACTGAGAAGACCCTGTAAGCTTAGTCCTCTGGAGTGCATTTCTCTGCAGAGAAAGGGAGGAGCTGTCCACACTTTCTGGGTGCTGAACTGGGAAGACCCTGCAGATTTCTCTTATTCGTAAGGAAGGAGCTGTCCACCCGCTCTGGGTGCTGAACTGAGAAGACCTACCGGGCATATTCCTCTCCCTTTGACCCCCAAAGCGCCCGAACACCATGGATGAAGGTTTCAAAGACCGGACCGCCTTCATCCGCGGGGCGAAAGACATTGCCAAGGAAGTGAAGAAGCACGCCACCAAGAAGGTAGGCAAAGGAGTGGACCGGATGCAGGATGAGTACACGAAGCGCTCCTACGCTCGCTTTGAGGAGGACGACGACGACGAGGACTACCAGCCCCAGGATGGCTACTATCGTGGGGAGCCGGCAGTGGACGACGAGGGGGCCTCTAGCGACGCCACCGAGGGCCACGACGAGGACGATGAGATCTACGAAGGAGAGTACCAGGGCATCCCCCGGAATGACTCCCTCAAGGGTGGGGACCACTTGACGGCCAACCAGGAGGTGGTGAGCGAGTTCAGGGACTTTGACGACCTGGAAGGGGAGAAGAAGAAGGAGAAGGAAGAACTGGCCCAGCAGTATGAGCTGATCCTCCAGGAATGTGGACACGGGAGGTTCCAGTGGACACTGTACTTTGTGCTGGGGCTGGCCCTCATGGCTGATGGGGTGGAGATCTTCGTGGTGGGCTTTGTCCTTCCCAGCGCCGAGAAGGATATGTGCTTGTCGGACTCCAATAAAGGCATGCTGGGTAAGTCCCCCAACCAAGGAGAAAATGGGCTGCTGCTGGTGGTGGCAGCTTGATATTGGATTTAAGGGGCTGGGATATAGGTTGGCATTTATGTGTACAGTCATACCTCGGGTTACAGATGCTTCAGGTTGCGCGATTTTGGGTTGTGCACCACACCGAACCCTGGAAGTACCAGAATGGGTTACTCCCGGGTTTCGGTGCTTGTGCATTCACAGAAGCGCTAAATCACCCTTTGTGCATGCGCCGAATCGCAGAATTGCAACCTGCACGTCCCCAGATGCGGCACTGCGGGTTGCGGACGCTGCGGGTTGCGAATGTGCTTCCCGCACGGATCACGTTCGCAACCCGAGCGTCCACTGTACACCACCTTTCAGACAACTCCACCTGCCCCAAGATAGCACACAAGTGTGATATTCAAGTTTGAAAAAGTCTCGTTGACAGTCTCTATAAGCTGTTTGCATGGGTTTTAGGCAGAGGGTAAGCCGGCGGACCCTAGCACAGGGATATCCAACATGGTGCCCTCTAGGGGTTGTTGAACTACAGCTCTCATCCGTCCAAGACAGAGTGACCAAGAGTCAAGGATGATGGGAATCATAGTCCAACAGCATCTGTAAGACAACCCGCTGGCTATCCCTGCTTCTGGCACAAATGCAAGGACACTTGCCGTGTTGTGTCTTGAGTGACAGTCTCAGTAATATGGAGATGAGGTCTCAGCAGCACCCTGGACAGCTCCATGCAGGGATGCATGAGAGCAAAGCTTGGATGTTGTTTCAGCACCAGCCAGAACGGATACATAAATAGGCAACTCTATCTGAGCAGCTAGCCCCTCCTTCTGTGGGAGGAGCCTCTTTATTTAAAGGGGCCCAAGATGTTTTAGCAGACATCAACTCCAACAGAGCAGGGGAGGGTGAGGTTTTGCTTGGGGCTTTAGAGCAGTAACTAGAGGACAGCACCGCCATCTCCTAGGCTGAATAGCTACCGGCCCAACAGCCTCCTCTTGTGCAAGGGCTTCTTCTGGTTCAGTGTGCACATCTGGGGCAGGGTATGGGGAATTCCCTCTCCAATTCCACCCCCCTGCCTCATCCCCTGAAGGAGAAGTGCTAGCGGTGATGTAGCAGTTAGGGTGTTGGACCAGGACCTGGGAGAGACCAGGGTTCAAATCCCCAACTTGGCCAGGAGTGAAGCTCACTTGCTGTGACCTTGTTCCTGTCGCTGCCTCTCAGACTAACCTACCTTACAGGGTTGTTGTGAGGATTAAATGAGAAGGAAGGGAGAACCATGCACCACACCTTGAGCTCCTTGGAGAAAAAGGTGGGAGAGAAATACAATACAATAAATACAAATAATAAGTAAAGGGAGCCTGATCCCAGGAACGTGACACTGTGGAGAGGAGGACACTCAGTCAAAGCATGGCTGGTGCTGAAACAACGTCCAAACTCTGGTCTTACCATTAGACAGAGCGAGTCAACAGATGTTGGGCAGTGTGTGTGTGAGTGATGAAGTTTCTAATTAATTGTAAACACTCCTCTACATGGGATCCCCTCTCCCCCGCCTCTTAATGATAAAAACCTGTAGCGAGCTAGGACTTCAAGAAGACATTGGCTTTGTATAGCCGTCCATTTGATATGCTAGATTATCAGGGCATTCTTGTTTTGGTTTTTACATGGGAATTGCTCTGAAACCATAGGCGCCCTCTACTCCACATGGAGTTCAAAGTGGGTCATCCTGAATCCTGACCATCTCGTTTTGCGGAACTGCCTTCAAGTGCCAGGATGTTAAACAATCTGGACACAGACTGAGACACAGTCTGGAATATGGAATTCACTGCCGCATGGTGTATCAATCAACACAATTTTTAAAGGAGTTCAGAAAAATTGATGGAAGGAAAAGGCTGCTGATGGCTACTAGCCGTGATGGTGAAGTTCTGCCTCCTCTATCAGGGGCAGTGGCTGCAAATCACAGACAGGGAGAGCATGGCTGTTGCGCTCAGGTCTTGCCAATGTGCTTCCCAGGAGAGGTGTCTGGTTGACCGCTGTGAGAAGAGGGCAAGGTGCAAGGGGGGCCATTTGCCTAATCCATCAGGCCCTTCTCATGTCCTTATGGAGCCTCCATGTCCAGAGACAGTCCATCTAAACTCCTAGATTCTTAGGGGCTTTGGCCACTGTGAGAAGGTTGGATTTGATGGGCTTCCTTTGGCCTGACGGCTTAGACAAATTCACCAGCGGAGGATGAGGCCACTAGTCACAATGGCTGTTGGAGGCAGCATGCCCCTGGATACCAGTTTCTGGGAGTAACAAATGGGGAGACAGCTCTTGCACTCAGGTCCCCGCTTGTGGGTTCCCCATTTGGGCATCTCGTTGGCCACTGTGAGAAAAGGATGCTGGACTTAGATGGGCCCCTTCAGCTTGATTCAGCAGGTGTGCTCTTCTAGGGTCATTATGAAACCTCCAGGTCCAGAGGCAGTCTATCTGGATTTCTAGGTTCTTTGGTGAATTTGGCTTCTGTGAGAACAGGATGCTGGACTAGGCAGGCCCCCTTGGGCAGCTGTTCCAGCATCTGGGCCCTTCTGATGTTCCTCTGAAGTCAGTGCCTTCTCCTTGTCAAGCTTGCTTATCACACGCAGGATTGTGGGACTTTCAACATCACCCTTGACTATTTATTGCATTGGCAACCCATCCCTTAGCATGCAGGATCCAAGCGTGGGAGACCACATTAAGCTACAATAATGTTGTTGTTTAGTCGTTTAGTCGTGTCTGACTCTTCGTGACCCCCTGGACCAGAGCAGGCCAGGCACTCCTGTCTTCCACTGCCTCCCGCAGTTTGGTCAAACTCATGCTGGTAGCTTCAAGAACACTGTCCCACCATCTCGTCCTCTGTCATCACCTTCGCCTTGTGCCCTCCATCTTTCCCAACATCAGGGTCTTTTCCAGGGAGTCTTCTCTTCTCATGAGGTGGCCAAAGTATTGCAGCCTCAGCTTCAGGATCTGTCCTTCCAGTGAGCACTCAGGGCTGATTTCCTTCAGAATGGATAGATTTGATCTTCTTGCAATCCATGGGACTCTCAAGAGTCTCCTCCAGTACCAGAATTCAAAAGCATCAACTCTTCGGCGATCAGCCTTCTTGATGGTCCAGCTCTCACTTCCATACATCACTACTGGGGAAACCATAGCTTTAACTATACGGACCTTTGTTGGCAAGGTGATGTCTCTGCTACAATAATACAGTTCATTAAAACGCAAGGCAGCCACCAACCTCAAGAACCTAGTAGAAGCGCAGTATACATCACCAGCATCTTAAAAAGCGATAAACGCAATAATGCTTCGGCAAACAAACCGGACCACACAGCAGCCATTTCCCGATGGCCTGGGCTGAAAGGCGGGGAGCCCCGTAGAATCGCGACGACAACAAAAAATCCATCGCAGCCTTAATCCCCAACTCGGCCATCTCATGCGGCAAAACTGGCTCAAAGCAGAGGGACGTCGCTGCATGCTCAGAGGCCGGGGTTGAAGCGATCCTGAGAGGCAGGGGGCGAATTGGGCCCGGCTGAGTTTTGCACTGGTGTGATCAGTCCGGATTTCTGCTCCAGGCTCGAGAGCGGAATGCGGCAAGGTTGTGACTCATCGCCTCCTCTCTCTCTCTCTCGTTCCCCCCTCCCCATTCCTAATTTAGGAATAATGTGTCAGAATCGCAGTGGCCCCCAGCTTATCTCCCTGCCTCACAAGGCACTGCGGAGGCCCTGGTTGCTGTGGCGGAAAAGCTTAGGCAGGATTATATCCCTCTGAAAAGGAACTGTGGCGGGCGGGAGGGGGAAGCAGAGTAAACCATGCTTTTTTGCGGGGGCGCCAAAGTGAGGAGGGCCTATGGGGGCGATGTGCAGGGGGGGGAAACGCTGGCATTTCGAGGCAAAACTGACACCGGCTTTTCCGCGCAGACTGCACTGCGGCAAGGCTGATGTCCCCTGCTGAACGCCTGCAGAGACAGGACATCGCATTCCCACAGGCCCCGAAATTGGGGCCGGGGAGGGGGCTCCCTTTGGCCTAGAGGCTATGGAGAGAGAGAGAGGGTCCGCACTGTCTCTCTGTTCATCGAATCGTAGAAGTGAGTCAGAGCAACGGGGCCCATCTAGGCCAGTGTTGTCTGCTCGGTCTGGCAGCAGCTCTCCATTGTTTCGGAGATGGACTGCTTCCCAGCGCTTAAATGCTATTGGGGCTTGAACCCGGGACCTTCTGCATGCAGAGCAGGTGTTCTACCACTGAGCTACAGCCCTTACCCTAAAAAGCAATACTCTAGTCCTCATGGTTCCGAGCAAAGGGCTGATTTAAAACAGGAACAAGAGAAGCTGCCTTATACCCAATCTGGCCATTGGTGCATCTAGTGTTGCTTACATGTGCTGGCAGCAGCTCTCTGGGTTTTCATCTTTGCCCAGAGAGATGCTGGGGACTGAAGCCTCATATAGCCTTTCCTATAAAAATAAGCTAAGTTCCCAGTCCTCAAAGTTCTGATGAAAGGACTGATTTAAATAGGAACCTGCCAACATCTCTTTTTTTTTGGAAGGCTGAGCTCTGGCACGCCTCGCAGATCGGGGCCAAGTCAGCCACAGCTTCCCCCTTGCCAAAGATCCACGCAGAGAGCCTGTGCTTCAAGCAATCACTTACTTGGCCTGGCAGCAACTGGGAACCCTCTTGGGATTCTTTCTGCCTGCTCTCCATCTCCTCCTCCTCCTCCTCCGTCTTCCCTTCCTGAACTCGGAGCGTCCTCGACCGAAGATGACCCGCTTGCGTTCTTGCCAGGGAGCAGATGCCGGGAATAGCTGGCTCTGAAGCAGGGAGAGTTAGATGGATGGCGACTCCTCTCCCTCTGTCAGGCGATGTGGCTGAACGGGGAGAATTGTTTAACCAGTTTGGGGGTTGCTGTGTAGGCCTGCCCTTATCACCCCATCAGCAGAGATCACAAGCAGGTCGTGTCTTGCATAGTCAGGCAACCGACCTGTCAGTCGCCTGGTGTCACAAAGACGGCCTGTTTTTCCTTTGCCTGCCCCGCTGGAAATCAAACCACCCCAGCAAAGGAACAGCGCCTTGGAGATACTGGCGACCAGCTGATTGGCAGGAGACCCCGCCATCCTCTGCAGGTGATGGAAGCACATAAGAGCAGCCCTGCTGGATCAGGCCAAGGACCCATCTGGTCCAGTATCCTGCTCTCACAGTGGCCAACCAGATGTGTCTTTTGGGAAACCTTCAAGCAAGAACTGAGCACAAGAGCTCTTATGTCAACACAGTCTGTCAACACAGTCAAGTACAGTCAATATTTCCTTCCAAGTGGCCAGCCTCAAACTGAAGCCATGTCTTACATTTACAGTGCAGCTTAACTCTCCGCCCCCAAGAAGCCTGGGAACTGGCTTGCTGAGGGCGCTGGGAAACGTAGCACCGCAAAGGGTGAAACTACAATTCCCAGTGTTCTTTGGGAAAAGCCGTGCGCTTTTTTGATAGTTTTATTTACACTTTTCACATTACAGTGGTACCTCGGGTTACATACCCTTCAGGTTACAGACTCCGCTAACCCAGAAATATTACCTTGGGTTAAGAACTTTGCTTCAGGATGAGAACAGAAATCGTGCAGCGGCGGCACAGTGGCAACAGGAGGCCCCATTAGCTAAAGTGTTGCTTCAGGTTAAGAATAGTTTCAGGTTAAGAACGGACCTCCGGAACGAATTAAGTTCTTAACCCAAGGTACCACTGTACAATAAAAGGCCAACTAATTACACACACAAAAATAACAAAAAGAAAAAGAATAAAATAACAGAGAAAAGAAAGAAGGGATAGATAAGTACAGAATCATCTCTCGCAGATATATCTTAACTTTTGAGCCATACAGAAAAGGGCGTGTGCTCCCAGCTCACACACGGGGAGCGTCTCTCTCCCCCCCCCCAGCCTCTCACCCTGAGAGATTTCCCTGTGCACTTTAAATGTGCATCGAGTGTGCTTTGAATCTATGGCGTGGATCTGCCCCCAAACTTATTTGTAGTGCTGTGGCTGCATCAGGTGGATTTCTGGGCAGAGGAGGGGCAATGTTTTGCCAAGCCAACAGTTCATCAGGAGGGGATTTCTCCCAGCAGCTGATTAAGGGCGAGGAGAAAACGCACGTCTTCTTCTCTTTCTATTTTCCTCTCTGCCACCCACCCTTAGCCCCTAAATTGCTTTTTAGCAAGCCCTGAGCAACCTGCCATTCCTAATCAGCATGGTTTGGAGCAGGAGTGAGGGAGGGAGAGAGAGAAAGAAAGAGAAAAGCAAGCTGTGACTCATGCAAATGATGAGACTAGAGGGATGCTCCGAAAAGGCAGAGATTTGTCCTTTCATGGTGGGGTGGCACTGGGGGAGGGAGGGCTGGATGACTGAGGAGCTCCAGTGAAGACGGATGTTGGGTGATTCGGGGCAGACGAAAGGAAGGACTTCTTCACGCAGTGCGGAGTTAAGCACTGGCCGCCAATCTAGATGGCTTCAAAAGAGGATTGGACAAACCCATGGAGGTGGAGAGGGCTACTGATGGCTACCAGCCAGAATAGCTATGCTCTACCTCCAACCATCTGGAACGTGGGTGGTGCTGTGGGTTAAACCACAGAGCCTAGGGCTTGCCGATCAGAAGGTCGGCGGTTCAAATCCCCGCAACGAGGTGAGCTCCCGTTGCTCAGTCCCTGCTCCTGCCAACCTAGCAGTTCGAAAGCATGTCAAAGTGCAAGTAGATAAATAGGTACCGCTCTGGCGGGAAGGTAAACGGCGTTTCTGTGCCCTGCTCTGGTTCGCCAGAAGCGGCTTAGTCATGCTGGCCACATGACCTGGGAGCTGTCTGCGGACAAACGCCGGCTCCCTCGGCCTATAGAGCGAGATGAGCGCGCAACCCCAGAGTCTCTCATGACTGGACCTAATGGTCAGGGGTCCCTTTACCTTTACCTCCAACCATCAGAGGCAACGATGCTTCTGAATAGCAGTTGCTGAACACCAAAGGGATCTTGTGCTCAAGGAATCTTTGCTCAGGTCCTGCTTGGTTTCCCTTTGGATAGATAGATAATTTATTACGGGCAAAGACCAGCTCACATAACACAATAAAAACAGCGTTCATAAAGATAAAATATACAGTCGGAGCAGATTTCAGCAATAGCTCATGAGCTAAAACTGAGATATATACATACACCCGTACAACTTGGGCTATCATAAAAAATTGACCCTGAGACGCCCCAAAGGGCAACTTCAGCATTTCCCTAGTGAGCTATTTTATTCTAGAGGATGATCTGGGCCTACAAATCTGGGCGTAGAATCTGGCTGCCAGCCAGGTTGTCTTGTGATCTTTGCCTAAGAGGAGAGAATGAAATTTTGACTTGTCTGAAGAGTTTGGATTTGTATTTGATATCCCGCTTTATCACTACCCTAGGGAGTCTCAAAGCGGCTAACATTCTCCTTTCCCTTCCTCCCCCACAACAAACACTCTGAGAGGTGAGTGGGGCTGAGAGACTTCAGAGAAGTGTGACTGGCCCAAGGTCACCCAGCAGCTGCAGGTGGAGGAGCAGGGAAGCGAACCCGATTCACCAGAATACGAGTCTACCGCTCTTAACCACTACATCACACTGAAAGATCGGCAAGCTTCTTCAGCAAAGGATCAACGGTGTCTCTACGAATCTCAACATAAAAAGGACATCTAAAAAATATAGTTCGGGGCTTCCTATTCCCCCTAATGAGCAGGCGCAAAGTCTCTATCCGTACGGGACCCTTCTATAGGAGCCTTCCAGAACCGGTGAGGGCAAGGCTGAGCTTCTAGCAAGAGTAAAAGCCCTTCTTGCATTTCTTCCCTTTGAAACATCTGGTTGGCCACTGGCCAACGGAGGGGAAAAAAGAAAGGAGTTTATGCCACACTCCCCCACATGCCAGTGGCTCCCAGATGTTTGCATTTAGGATCGTGACTGGGCCATGGACCTCTGTGGTCACCCCTGAGGCACCATGCTGCTCAGCCTCAGCCTGAAATTTCAGAATGACAACGCTGTCCACTTCAATGGACAGGATTTATCCAAACCACTGGCAGTTCTCTTAGCACCAAACCCCTTCCAGATCTGCAGTTTGGGGGTTAAGATGGTGCAGGGTGGGTTTTAATAGATAGGAGAGGATATATTAATTGCAATTTATCCTTCCGGGTGCCCACATGTGTGGGTTGAACATGCACTGAGCAGAGTTTAAAGTCCCACACTTAGCAGAAAAATGGAAAGCAAATATGAACAGGCTGCAAAGTCTTCTTTTAATTAATTCCCGCTGCGAAGCAAGCTGCCTCCCCGTATTCTTACCCCGCTTAACAAAGAATCAGACAACAAACTGAGAAGTTTAAAGCATGATTTACTTACTCATAGCCATGCATTGGTTCTCAGCTTCTTCTTCAGTAAAAACTATGCAGGTACTGATATTGAAATAAAAGTCGGAGGGAGGTCCTCCTCCTTGGCTGACTGAGGAGGAGAGAGAGAAAGGGAACAGGAAATACTTCTTTGATTCTTCCTGCTCGAGAGAGGAGGAGAAATGACATCACACAGAGCCCTTTCTACCAATCACGTTTCTATGGTTTGGGTCTCTGCCTATCAGCAATACAGCTCTGTGGTCATTAGCCCCTAAACTTACTAACTAGCAAGAATATTAAGTGTTGGATCTGCAATCTCCCAGGGATGGCACCATCAGCGCACATTTTACAGGGTTGTTGTAAAGATCATGAAAACATCCTTGAAGCTTGAGAAATGTATAGCACAGGGCAGGATTTAAGGGGCTTTAAAACTGCAACGACAGCCGCTCAAGTCTTGATAGACAAGCTTTACTAGCAGCAGGTTCAACCCCCAAATACATCTCTAGGTAGGGCTGGGAGAGACCTCCCTGTCTGAAACCCTGGACAGCTGCTGCCAGTCAGTGTGGACAATACTGAGCTTAAGGTAAAGGGACCTCTGACCATTAGGTCCAGTCGTGGCCGACTCTGGGGTTGCGGTGCTCATCTCGCTTTATTGGCCGAGGGAGCCAGCGTACAGCTTCCGGGTCACGTGGCCAGCAGGACTAAGCTGCTTCTGGCGAACCAGAGCGGTGCACGGAAACGCCGTTTACCTTCCCGCCGGAGCAGTACCTATTTATCTACTTGCACTTTGCGCTTTCGAATTGCTAGGTTGGCAGGAGCTGGGACTGAGCAACGGGAGCTCACCCTGTCGCGGGGATTCGAACTGCTGACCTTCTGATCGGCAAGTCCTAGGCTCTGTGGTTTAATCCACAGCGCCACCCGCGTCCCTAATACTGAGCTAGATGCACCCTAATGGTCTGCTTCAGTGAAATGCAGCTTCCCACAGCCCTGTGCACTGCCAAACTTCAGCAAATTGTTTAGAGCGAGCCCTTTTTTCAAGAGAAAAAGGGAGAAGTAAGTCCATGCTTCCACTGGCCTCGTGTTTTTGAAAGGTGTTTCTGAAGGTGGGAAGCGGGGTGTGTGTGTGTGTGTGTGTGTGCGTGCGCACACACCAGATGAAGGCACTTCTCATTCTGCTGATGTCATTATTTCCCAACACCCCCCCACCCCTATTTCACCCTGCTGGGATTGGGCGGCTGAAAAACTGCTGTCTTATTCCTCCCGTTTGTCACTTCCCATCGCTCAGCCGCATCCCAGCCCTGTGACTGCAGTTCAGATTTATGGAGAAGGCAGGATAAAAATAGACCTCACTCTCTGCTGCGTACACTCTGCCTCCCAGCTCTCCCTCCCGCTTCTCCCTGTAAAAATCCTCTCCGTCGCAGCAGAAGTCCCTTGGCATCTGGGGGTTTGATCTCGGTGGCCCCAGCTACCCAGGCCATAGCGCCTGCCCTGCGTTCAGCCATAGCTTATGGCTGTGTGTGTGTGTGTGTGAGAGAGAGAGAGAGAGAGAGAGAGAGAGAGACCTTTTCAACTTAACTCCGAAAACAATTATGGGACACGGGTGGCACTGTGGGTTAAACCACAGAGCCTAGGACTTGCCGATCAGAAGGTCGGTGGTTCGAATCCCCGTGATGGGGTGAGCTCCCGTTGCTTGGTCCCTGCTCCTGCCAACCTAGCAATTTGAAAGTGCAAGTAGATAAATAGGTACTGCTCCAGCGGGAAGGTAAACGGCGTTTCCGTGCGCTGCTCTGGTTCGCCAGAAGCGGCTTGGTCATGATGGCCACATGACCCAGAAGCTGTACGCCGGTTCCCTCGGCCAATAAAGCGAGATGAGCGCTGCAACCCCAGAGTTGGCCACAACTGGACCTAATGGTCAGGGGTCCCTTTACCTTTATAGGGTGCCTACATTCTGCATGGACTGGTTGCATGGCAACATGCGCAAATGGCTTTAGATACCTATTAGCTCCATAAATTACCATATAGCATATATTCAACACACAAAAACAGCGACCATTTGTTGTTGACAAAGGACAGCTGGACATACAAAGGGCCCCATTACCTTCAGTAGCTGAGGGTCTCGTGAAACCCCAATCCGGCCCTGTCTATGATATGCTATGAGATCCATGGTCATCTCCCTTGCGGGCGAGAAACGAGGGTGCTGGTGGCGCCTGCCATATTTTGAGCACTGGAAATCCCAAAGCTTCTGCGAGAGGCGCCTAGTTTTCTGAAGTGACTCTGGGGCACAAAGTGGTCTGGTGGGGACGGCAATGGGGGGGAGGGCATTGAATGCCGCAGTGCAGTCCTGAACGTGCATACAGTGCCTGGTGCAAAAAGGGGACGCTGGTAATCCCTTTTTGACACACACATATCTATATGAATGAATATAAGAGTGAACTGGTGCAGGTAAAAGGGCTTGCAAGGAGGAATCTCATCTCTGCAGGGGAAGAAGCAAAATGAAACGAAATCCGCTGCATCTGTCAGGGCTGCATAGTTGGCCTGATATCTGGTGGCTTAATCCGGGGATTAGCTGGACGCAGTGGCAAGCGGCTTAGAGGAGCCACTTGGCCGCCGCCGGGTGCCCAGTTCTCATCACGGCTGGAGGGATTATCTGCCCACCGCCCACAGGAGGGCGAGAGGCAGCGATGGCCTTTCCCATCCCACTCCTCCTCTCTTTACGCCGCCCGCTCCCCACCCCTGTGTGCCCAGAGCAAAGCACACTGCCGCACGGAGGCCGAGTCCCACTGCAGTGAAAACCGCCCAGGTGCTGTTGCCATCGTTTGACTCCAACTGCCGCACGACACCCACGTGCTGAGTCACCAGAGCCCCCTGCTGAGCCAGGCATATTCTCCCTGGCCCTTCTGCATCACCCCCAGCGAAGGGAAGGAGGTGCTGCCTGAGGATGATGTACTGTGGCCAGAAAGCCCTTACAGTTTGGGAGGTGGTGGAAGAAGATAAGGAGAGGCTGCTGGATGAGGCCAAAGGGTCTAGAAACACGGGAAGGTGCCCAGTACCGATTCAGACCATGGGTATTGTGTAGAATTGATACTTTTAAATTATGGTGCTGGAGGAGACTCTTGAGAGTCCCATGGACTGCAAGAAGATCAAACCTATCCATTCTGAAGGAAATCAGCCCTGAGTGCTCACTGCAAGGACAGATCCTGAAGCTGAGGCTCCAAGACTTTGGCCACCTCATGAGAAGAGAGGACTCCCTGGAAAAGACCCTGGTGTTGGGAAAGATGGAGGGCACAAGGAGAAGGGGATGGCAGAGAACGAGATGGTTGGACAGTGTTCTCAAAGCTACCAGCATGAGTTTGACCAAACTGCGAGAGGCAGTGGAAGACAGGAGTGCCAGGCGTGCTCTGGTCCAGGGGGTCACGAAGAGTCGGACACGACTAAACGACTAAACAACAACATTCTCATTTGCTCCCCTCTCTCCGCCTTCTCTATGCAAATCCAGATTTGTGATGCGGCGCTGCAAACCCTCCAATGGGCACTGTGCTCTGACTTCATGCAAGTCCTTCAATGCTGGCTGTGTGACGACAGCCTTGCATTTTTCTGTCTATAGGAGAGCAGAGTTCCCAAACTCCAGCGCTCCCCAAGAACTCATGAAACTGCATACTTCCGAGGTATGACTGTACCGTGAAGGGGCCTGCACCATGTCAACAGGCAGGGAGTTCCCACGCGTTGGTGCTGCCACACTAAACGATCGATTGCTTTACGAATGTGGAATGAGTATTAATGTTCGCCTGTGACAGGGCCAGTTCTGCAGAAAAGTACCTATTGTACAAGAGAGGGCAGTTGTGGCCCCCAAAGGGTTTCCCATATGCAATTGTTGCCCTTGGGCAGAGAATGGTTCCCCATCCCTGGCGGCGAATCTTCCCTGACTGCGGCCGATGAGGGTTCTGCTATGTGCTCTCCTTGTCTTCCTCTAGGACTCATTGTTTACCTGGGGATGATGGTCGGTGCCTTCCTCTGGGGCGGCCTGGCGGACCGGCTTGGGCGCAGGCAGTGCCTCCTGATGTCCCTCTCCGTCAACAGCGTCTTCGCCTTCTTCTCCTCCTTTGTCCAGGGTTATGGCACTTTCCTCTTCTGCCGGCTCCTCTCCGGTGTGGGGTAAGGCGTGTTCTGTTTGGTCCCCAGATTCTGGGAGATCCCCTTTGGGGATCTCTGTTCGAGCCTTCAGCACATTATCTCCTCCTCCTCCTCCTCTTCTTCTTCGTTTTCTCCCCCTCTCCCTCCCCCTCTTCCTCCTCCTTCTTTTCTATCACCATGAACTAGGAACTTAAAGGGAAAGATAAAGGACCCCTGACAGTGAAGTCCAGGCGCTCATCTCACATGACTGGCCGAGGAAGCCGGCGTTTGTCCGCAGACAGTTTTTCCAGGTCATGTGGCCAGCATGACTAAGCCGCTTCTGGCAAAACCAGAGCAGCGCACGGAAACGCCGTTTACCTTCCCGCCGGAGTGGTAGCTATTTATCTACTTGCACTGGTGTGCTTTCAAACTGCTAGGTTGGCAGGAGCAGGGACCGAGCAACGGGAGCTCACCCCGTCGCGGGGATTCGAACTATGAGAACTAGGAACTTTTCCAAATTGTTTTTAAAATGAAGGGAGGCGTGTGAGAGAGATGGATATCCTCACACAGTCGTGTGCTGAACTTCTGGCTCTGGGGAATAAATTCTGATGATGATGTGCTTGAAGATTGAACTGGGGGCATGCAGGTGGTTGCACACACCTGCTCGAAACGCATTGGTTCATCTGGATTTTATGCTAGAACTAAAAAACAAAGAAATGTATAGCTAACTGATCTGCTGGCCTGATTCTCCCTCTGACACCATCCAGTGGATTGTCTGGGTTTTGCTTTTTTGAATTGGAGTTATAATCAAACAAGGGATGCGGGTGGCACTGTGGTCTAAACCACTGAGCCTCCTGGGCTTGCTGATCAAAAGGTTGGCGGTTTGAATCCACACACTGTCCCAGCTCCTGCCTACCTAGCAGTTCAAAAGCACGCCAGTGCAAGTAGATAAATCGGTACCACTGCGGTGGGAAGGTAAACAGCATTTCCGTGCGCTCTGGCACTTGTCACGATCCTCCGTGTGCCAGAAGCGGTTTAGACATGCTGGCCATATGACCCGGAAAGCTGTCTGTGGACAAACGCTGGCTCCCTCGGCCTGAAAAGCAAGATGAGCCCCGTACCCCATAGTTGCCTTTGACTGGACTTAACCACCCAGGGGTCCTTTACCTTTCTATTTACCTTTTTACCTATAGTCAAACAAAAATTGCCCTCTGCCCTCCACTCAGCTTGAACTTGGAAGTGGTTCAGATACCACCAGCATGTTTTTCACTTCTCTTTCTCTCTCTCTCTCCCCTTTTTCTAGTATTGGCGGGTCGATTCCCATCGTTTTCTCCTACTATTCAGAGTTCCTGGCCCAGGAGAAGCGCGGGGAGCACCTCAGCTGGTTGTGCATGTTCTGGATGATTGGGGGCATCTATGCGTCTGCCATGGCGTGGGCGATCATCCCCCATTATGGTAAGGGATGGGAAATCGTCAGGGACGAAGGAGACCAACTGACTGGGGGCTTCCTCTCTCCATTTGGCCCCAATCATGCACAAATCCTATACTGGGAAAAGAGCTGGATTTTACCCGTGGTCTATTGATTATGCATATGGGGCTCATTTGCATATATGTGAAGAGATTCATGCAAGGAGCAAACCATCTTGCCTCAAAAACCGCTAGACATTTTATTTCGCCTTCTTGGCACCCCTTATCCGTCTTAGGGGCTGAAAACTTGGGATCTGCATTCTGAACCCAGTGCAAATTTCTGAGCTTGTGTGTTTCTGCTTTGGAAAGTGCACAATTCTGGCATGTTGTGAAATGGAAGAGATTTGGGGCAAATGTGGGGAGAGAGGTGGGTGTAACAGATCTTTATTTTCCAATCCTCCCATCCTCTTCTTTTCCCACCCTCTGGGGATATTTTCCCGCCGAAGGCTGGAGCTTCCAAATGGGGTCTGCGTACCAGTTCCACAGCTGGCGTGTCTTCGTCCTGGTCTGTGCCTTCCCGTCTGTCTTTGCCATCGGAGCCCTCACCACCATGCCGGAGAGCCCCCGCTTTTTCTTGGAGGTAAAAGGAACAGAACGGCTTAAGGGAGATGGGGAAGAGATGGAGGAAGGCATCAGGGCAAGGCTGGAGTGTGGGGAGGGGAAAGACCCAGTGTGTTGGTGTTACTAGGGCTGGCCCAAGACATTTTGGCCCCGGAGGTGAACCTCAAAATGGCACCCACCTAGTGGTGAGGATATTGAACACTGAACAGAGATTCATAAACTGAAAATAAAATTTTACAGACAATGACCTGCATGACATATCACTTTACAAAAATTGCAAAATTTTATTTTCAGTTTATGAAATAATGCTATATTCTCCCACCACGCTGACGAAGATCTACGAAACAGCAGTCAATATTTGGAATCTCTGTTCAGTGTTGGACAGAGTTGCTGAATACAAAAAGCTTCACATCTTATCTTTCATCCTACAAAGTTCGATACCTCTCTTCATTTAAAGACTTTCAGAGACTTTGAGTCTAAGATTTCATTTTGAATTTGTTACTGTTTGAAGGAATTCTATAAAGATGGTCTGTTATATATGGTATATGGTCATCGTGTTGCCTAAACAGTGTTGACGTAACACACACAGGGCAGAATACTGGTTAATGGCTTTGTTATTTTTTAAAAAATGTAACATTTCCCTTTATAGAACGGGAAGCACGACGAGGCCTGGATGGTTCTGAAGCAGGTCCACGACACCAACATGAGAGCCAAGGGTCACCCCGAGCGAGTCTTCTCGGTGAGGGATCATCCTGGCCACCGTCCCAGCAGACTAAAATGGACGAACAGCGCATAATCGAACTGTGGAACTCCTTGCCACAGGAGGCAATGATGGCCACCAACCTAGATTGCTTTAAAAGGGGGTTAGGAAGATTCATGGAGGAGGGAGGGCTATCAGTGGCTACTAGCCAGGATGGCTGTGTTCTGCCTCCATGGTCAGAGGCAGCAAAGCTTCTGAACACCAGTTGCTGGAAACCACAGGAGGGAGAGGGTTCTTGTGTTCGAATCCTGCTTGCTGCTTTCCCAGAAGAAAAACAACAACAAACCTCTGGTTACATGAAAGCTTCAATAAACACACAAGACGTAACCAGCTGTACGTTTGAAAAGATAATATATACTATTCATTGTACAGTGGTACCTCGGGTTACAGACGCTTCAGGTTACAGACTCCGCTAACCCAGAAATAGTACCTCGGGTTAAGAACTTTGCTTCAGGATGAGAACAGAAATCGCGCGGCAGCAGCAGCGGGAGGCCCCATTAGCTAAAGTGGTACCTCAGGTTAAGAACAGTTTCAGGGTAAGAACAGTTTCAGGTTAAGAACAAACCTCCAGAACGAATTAAGTTCTTAACCCGAGGTACCACTGTACTGAATTGTAGATTTCAACAGAAATAGCTCATAAAGTTCAACGAAAAAAGTAGAAGACCCAGTGGATCAGTTCATTCTCTAATCAGTTCATGCATAAGGTCCATATATGTGAAAATGTCTATTTCACCTGAAGGGTTGTTACAGAATCCTTTCACAGAGTCTAAGACAAAGGATTTCCAGAATATTAGCCTTGTTTCGCCATCCTAGGCTTCATCAGTAGAACAGGCTCATATATGATATCACAGGACAGTGGATCTTATAGCATAGTAGTAACTGCTGACACAGCAATCCTGTAATATCATATATGAGCCTGTTCTACTGATGAAGCCTAGGACAGCGAAACAAGGCTAATATTCCGGAAATCCTTGTCTTAGACTCTGTGAAAGGATTCTGTGGAACTGTGGAACTACGTTGGAACATATTTTCTTGTCTTGTGATTTTGGCATTTATGCCAGAAGACAATTGTTAGAGGCCTTAGAACTTAACAGGCTCGGTTCTATGCCCCCAACGGTTCAGGACCTGCCCTCGGACAGGATTGATCAAATTACTTTAATAGTGGCTAAATTTTTGAGTGCTGTCCATGTGGAAAGACTGGGCCATTATAGAGATATTTAATGGTTCATGATTGGTCGGTGATGTGGTAGTGTTTTACTGTATTATTTATGCAAATTGTTATGCTGAATTCGTATTTTCCACAATTTGTATACGGTGTTTGTTTGATAGTGTGTGGTTTGCTATGCCTAATAAAGGATTGATTGATATTGAACTGCAACAACCTTTCTTATGGATTGTTGGACTCTATGAACAGACAGGTGGAATAGACATTTTCACATATAAACTGATTAGAGAATGAACATCCACTGGGTCTTCTACCTTTTTCGTTGAACTTCATGAGCTACTTCTGTTGAAATCTACAATTCAGTACAATGAATAGTATATATTATTTTTTCAAACGTACAGCCGGTTACGTCTTGTGTGTTTATTGAAGCTTTCCCAGAAGAGGCATCCGGTTGGCCACTGTGCGAAGAGGATGCTGAACTAAACAGGCCACTGGCCTGATCCAGCAGGACTCTTCTTATCTACTTAGGTTCTAACTGCTTTGGGTTGTGATTTTGCGGGGTGAGGGGCTCACTGCTGTGACATTAAAAATCTAAATTTGCATCTCTTAGTTCTTGTGTTTACACCCCGGTGCCTTGCAACACTCTTGCTGGGAATCTTTCAGAGTATACAAACTTGCAAGGTCCTGCCTGAATCTAAAGCAGCACTTCCCAAACTTAGATCTCCTGTAGTCCTTTTTGGACTACAATGCCCATCATCCTTGACCGCTGGTCCTGCTAGCTAGGGACGATGGGAGTTGTAGTCCAAAACCCTAGATTTTGGGGAAACCATGCTCTAAAAAGCCTGGAAGAGAAAGGTGTCATCATTTCCCCAGTCACTTTCCCTCTCCAACTTTTTTTTAAATTACTCCACAGGTGACCCACATCAAGACCATCAAACAGGAGGACGAGCTGGTAGAGATTCAGTCCGACACGGGGACCTGGTACCGGCGCTGGATGGTCCGCTTCTTGAACCTTTCCCAGCAGGTTAGCTTCTGGAGCAACGAAGGCTCGGTGGGCCCAGCCAAACGGCCCTCTCACTTCCCTCACAGAGGTTGCACTGTTTGGTCACATTCCGTCGCTGTTTCCTGACTCTGGCAACGATTTGCAGACAGACAGGAAGTGCCTTCAGAGTCCGATTCTGCACACTTCAGCAAACTGTGGAAAACCTACACTGATTTACCCTCTTCCCTCTCCCTAGCCCCACCCCGGAGAGGCTCAAAATGTGTTTTTCTCTTTTTACAGGTCTGGGCGAATTTCCACCAGTGCTTTGTTCCCGAATACCGTCGGGTGACCCTCATGATGATGGCGGTGTGGTTCACCATGTCCTTCAGGTGCGGCTAGTATACCTTTATTCCATTTATTTATTTCATAAACTTCATATACCGCTTAATCGTGGGGGGGGGGGAACCCTCAAAGCGGTTTACAAAGAATATATAAAACAATAAAATTATCACAATTATTTTTTTTGGCAACAGTAATTTAAACCGTACAGAAAGTTAAAGCTGTGATAGAATAGACTAAAACATATACAGTGCTACCTTGGTTCTCAAACGTAATCTGTTCCGGAAGTCCGTTCCAAAACCAAAGCGTTCTAAAACCAAGGTGTGCTTTCCCATTGAAAGTAATGCAAAACGGATTAATCAGTTCCAGACTTTGAAAAACAACCCCTTCTGATTGGCAAGTCCTAGGCTCTGTGGTTTAACCCACACCACCACCTGTGTACCTCGGGTTAAGTACTTAATTCGTTCCAGAGGTCCGTTCTTAACCTGAAACTGTTCTTAACCTGAAGCACCACTTTAGCTAATGGGGCCTCCTGCTGCCACCGGAGCACCATTTCTGTTCTCATCCTGAAGCAAATTTCTTAACCCGAGGTACTATTTCTGGGTTAGCAGAGTCTGTAACCTGAAGCGTCTGTAACCCGAGGTACCACTGTACTCTAATTTCCCCCCTGTTAAAGCCCACTTGCCCTGCGAAACAACCCCCTTGAATTCTGGGGTTGCACAGCTATGATTATAGGCTTTGATACCTGCAACTTCCCACCTGGCAATCTCGCCTGCAAGCTCATTAGCAGGAGAATATCCAGCTGCTGCAACAGTTAAACACGGAGCTGATATTTAATTTATGCAACGAGGACTGCCGTGCGGCCGGAATCAAAGGCTACCAATTTGTGCAGCGGTGTAAGGAGACTATTTTAAAAATATTTTTTTAATGTTTTTCCCCTTTTCTTCCAAAAGCCCGTAACCACCAAGCTCATTTGCTGATATGACTCAGGGGGATAGAAGAGAGAAAGAGAAGGAGGGAGAGAGAGAATGAAAAAGGCAGCGTCATAAGCTGCAGTTCCATGACTGATCTCCAGGCAGCTCTCGTTAATTGGAGCTGTCAGTGAAATAATTTTCAAAGAGGAAATAATTGCAAACGGCTCGTGGATCAGTCATGGCTGGAGGCTGGCGATTTGGTTTGCAGGTGTGCGGGGAGAAAGCTTCCTTGGCTGACGGTCCGTTCGAAGCCTAACGAAGCGACACCCTCGTTAACGAATCTGGCTTTCTCTGCTCCCTATCTCCATCACTGACAGGAGTGTACGATATGCCTCTGAGCATGTGCAGGGATTGTTTTACGCAGTTGATCTAACAGAGCAGAACTGTGTTATTTCTGCCTGCAGGTGGGGTGTGTGTTGTCTAAGGAAACCGGAAAGCTGCCTTATAGCAAATCAGACCAATTAGTCTATTAATTAGTCCGGTGGTTCCCAAGGCGGGTGGTACTGCCCCCTGGTGGGCTGCAGGATTACTTAAAGGTAAAGGTAAAGGGACCCCTGACCGTTAGGTCCAGTTGTGACCGACTCTGGGGTTGCGGTGCTCATCTTGCTTTATTGGCCGAGGGAGCAGGCGTACGGCTTCCAGGTCATGTGGCCAGCATGACTAAGCCGCCTCTGGTGAACCAGAGCAGCACACGGAAACGCCGTTTACCTTCCCGCCGGAGTGGTACCTATTTATCTACTTACACTTTGACGTGCTTTCGAACTGCTAGGTTGGCAGGAGCAGGGACCGAGCAATGGGAGCTCACCCCTTCGCGGGGATTCGAACCGCCGACCTTCTGATCGGCAAGTCCTAGGCTCTGTGGTTTAACCCACAGCGCAAGGGAGAGGCATTGGAGGTCTAAATAACCATCAGATCATTTGAGAAGCTGGTATCACTGGATCAAGCTGGACAGTTTTGTCGAATTAACTGAATAGCTTTAATAAGATTTGGAATAAATGTTTCAATTAATTTGACACCATTTTGAATTTTATTGTGTTACTGCCTTCCTTAGTAGGGGACGCGGGTGGCACCCTCCTAACTCTTTCAACCCCCTTCCTCCGGCAGTTACTACGGTCTGACCGTCTGGTTCCCAGACATGATCAAGCACCTCCAGAACATTGAGTACGCTTCTCGCACCAAGGTGTTCAACAACGAGTCTGTGCGCCACATCACCTTCAACTTCACGCTGGAGAACCAGATCCACACCCGCAGCGAGTATTTCAACGACAAGTAGGTGGCCGCTCTCTTGCTCTTCGAAATGTGGCAACCCTACCATATGATAGGCTCTGGTTCGCCAGACGGGTCATGACCGAGACCATTGGGAGTTTGTTCCTTGTTTGTTGGTTCTGCGCGAGAACGGGGCCTTCTCAGTGGTGGCCCCCGTCTAGACCATTTGTGGAATGCTTTCTGCTGGGAAACACGCATAGCACCAAGATAGTTATCTTTTAATGCCAGGGTAATACCTTTCTGTTTTGGTGGTTACACTACCCTCGACGGTGGTGCTCAACTTTCAGCGGAGTGGGGTTATGACTTGTCCTTAGATGAGAATTTTAGGGATAGAATAATAGAACTGTAGAGTTGGAAGAGGCCATGAGGGTCATCTAGTCCAGGGGTCAGCAAACTTTTTCAGCAGGGGGCTGGTCCACTGTCCCTCAGACCTTGTGGGGGGCCGGACTATATTTTGAAGGGGGGAAAAATGAATGAATTCCTATGCCCCACAAATAACCCAGAGATGCATTTAATAATAATAATAATAATAATAATAATAATAATAATAATAATAATAATAATCACTCTGGGCAGCTTCCAACAGAATATTAAAATACAATAACCTATTAAACATTCAAAGCTTCCCTAAACAGGGCTGCCTTCAGATGTCTTCTAAAAGTCTGGTAGTTGCTCTTCTCTTTGACATCTGGTGGGAGGGCGTTCCAGAGGGTGGATGCCACTACTGAGAAGGCCCTCTGCCTGGTTCCCTGTAATTTTAAATAAAAGCACACATTCTACTCATGTAAAAACACCAGGCAGGCCCCACAAATAACCCAGAGATGCATTTTAAATAAAAGGGCACATTCTACTCACGTAAAAACACGCTGATTCCTGGACCGTCCGTGGGCCGGATTTAGAAGGCGATTGGGCCGGATCCATCCCCCAGGCCTTAGTTTGCCTACCCTTGATCTAGTCCGACCCCCTGGCAATTCAGGAATCTTTCTGAGGAATCTGAGGAATCTCAAACCCATAACCTCTCTGTTTTACGACAGGTTTATAAGCCTCAAAATGAAGTCTGTGTCCTTCATCGACTCCTTGTTTGAGGAATGTTATTTTGAGGACATCACATCTAGCAATACCTTCTTCAAGAACTGCACCTTCATCTCTACCGTCTTCTACAACACGGGTAAAGTCTGAGGCCGCCGCGTGCCAAAAAAGCAAACAAAACCCTTTAAAAGATATTTTCTTTTTCCAATTTTTCAAATGTTCCTACAATGAAAATTACATCTGAACAAAAAATATATATCCTGGCTCTCCTTCCTATTCTATGGTTAAGTCATGCCACCTCCTGGTAGGACCAGTTGTTTAAGCGAGTTCCCTTTTATTCTTTTATACATTGTGGGAGCCCATGTAGAACCACAGGACTGTACAGGAGGAAGGGACACCAGGAATCATCTAGTCTGACCCCCCTGCAGTTCATTTAATAAATAAAGATAAAATAACCCTCCGTCTGTCTCCTCTTGACCCACAGACCTCTTTGAGTACAAGTTCATCAACAGCCGGATCATCAACAGCACCTTTCTCCACAACAAAGAAGGCTGCCAGCTGGACTTCAGCGATGACAACAACGCCTACATGATTTATTTTGTCAGCTTCCTGGGCACTCTTGCTGTCCTGCCGGGGAATATAGTCTCTGCGCTCCTGATGGACAAAATCGGGCGACTTCGGATGCTGGGTAAGGGTTAGAGGTAGTCCTGTCGCCACTGACAGATGAAAGATATAAAAATAATAATAATAATATTTTTTTATTTATACCCTGCCCCTCCCGGTTCAAAAACCGGGCTCAGGGCAGCTAACAACAAATTTAAAACACTTAATTATAAAAGCAGCATAAAATACAGTATAAAAACATGAATAACAATAAAATTCAAAAATCAATTTAGGGGAAATAAGCATTAGGTAACCCCCAGGGCTAGCTGGCTGAATTGGTCCTACTTGGGCCAGCGAGGAGACCAGGGGAGAATTAGCTGTGGGATTCCAGAGTGGGTAATCTTCATAAAAAGGGGAGAGGGAGGGAAGGAAGGGGAATGAAAGATCAGGCTAAGTTCAGATTAAAGGCCAGGTGGAATAGCTCTGTCTTACAGGCCCAATGGAAGGAGGTTAAATCCTGAAGGGTCCTAGTCCCATGGGACAGAGCATTCCACCAGGTCGGGGCCATCACTGAGAAGGCCTTGGCCCTGGTGGAGGATAATCTGACTTCCTTAGGGCCCGGGACCTCTAAACTATGGTTATTCATGGACCTTAAGGTCCTCTGCGGGGCAGACCAGGAGAGGCGGCCCCGTAAATACGAGGGCCCTAAGCCACAAAGGGCTTTAAAGGTCAAGACCAGCACCTTGAACCTGACCCTATATTCCACCGGGAGCGGGTGCAACTGGTAAAGCACTGGGTGAATATGCTCCCATGGCAGGGACCCCGTGAGGAGCTTCGCTGCAGCATTCTGCACCTGCTGGAGTTTCTGGGACAGTTTCAATAGCACAGCAAAGGCGTCTGCCTAATGTCAATAGGCAGGGAGTTCCACAGTGTACCTTCCACACTAGAAGATCTGCAGTATTTACAAATGAGAAATGTTATGTAGCATCTCTAGAAGTGCCCCTTCTGTTGGTTACAAGTGGTTTGAGGAGTCTGGCAATCTTGCAGGCAAACTTCCCCCAAGTTGCTAAAGGCTTTATATACGGATAGGAATGTCCTGTCTGGAAATTTCCCACCTAATTACTGGGGGAAAGGTCAGATCACGGGATATTGATGGCCCAAACAGACCATGCCTTAGTGTGTCTGTATTAATTTTTTTTTTTTGCCAGCTGCAGGGACCACAGATCCAGAGCAGGAGTGTGGCATGAGTAAGAGGCGAGAGCCAAGTCCTTTGTGCTGCTTTCCTGTTGAAAACTTCTCCCCCACACTCTGAATTTTAAGTTGCTCCATGAGAGTAAATGACAGGTTCTTTTCAGGAGCAAAGGAGGAGGGCATTTTCTTTAAGAAAAGGGCACGGGGGGGGGGGGGAATGATTGTCCCAGCCCTGCGCTGCAATTCTGATGTAGACTCGGAAACTGCTCAGTTCTTGCACTGCACACAAAATGCACCTCAGTCGCTAGAGTGCGAGACTCTTGTGGGTTCAAGCCCCACGCTGGGCAAAAACAGGGGTCAGCAAACATTTTCAGCAGGGGGCCCACTGTCCCTCAGACCTTGTGGGGGGCCGGACTATTTTTTTTGGGGGGGGGAATGAATGAATTCCTATGCCCCACAAATAACCCAGAGATGCATTTTAAATAAAAGGACACATTCTACTCATGTAAAAACATGCTGATTCCTGGACCGTCTGCGGGCCGGATTTAGAAGGTGATTGGGCCGCACCCAGACCCCAGGCCTTAGTTTGCCTCCCCATGGGCAAAAAGACGCCAGCATCGCAGCGGGTTGGACTAGATGACCCTTGAGGTCCCTTCCGCCTCTATGATTCTGTGATTCTGTGGCAGTGCATTTTGGTGCAAAGAAAGGTTTCAGAGGGGCAGGGAATCTGTTGCTTTGTGGCCCTTTTGACTTTCATGCTAATTGGCCTCGTTCTTTAATGTTTCCCCACGAAAGAGCCCGTGCGATTTGCTCAAAAGACCCTACTAGGCAACAGGGCTGCATTTTCATTTGTGTGAATAGTTGCTGATTTTGAATGAATGAATAATGAAGCTTCTGGAGAACTAGGAACCAAATTGGTGCGTGGGCAGGATTCCTGATGAACAGTTTACATCGGTGGGAGGGTTGACATCGTGGCACCTGGGAGCCCTCCGCCCCCCCCCTTGAGGTCTCCCCCAAATTCCCTGAGCTCCTCCACCTCATTGGACATGAACTAGTGAGGGTGACGGCCTTTCTTCTCCCTTGAAAAGCACATAGAGCTGAAAGAGTGACGCTTTTCCAGGCACAGGTTAAGTCTATTGCATCTGACTGTTACCCAGATACCTTGGGAAATCAATGAGTGTGTGTGTGAGAGAGAGAGCATAGCTGTCAACTTTTCCCTTGGGGACGCAGGTGGCGCTGTGGGTTAAACCGCAGAGCCTAGGACTTGCCGATCAGAAGGTCGGCAGTTCGAATCCCTGTGATGGGGTGAGCTCCCTTTGTTCGGTCCCTGCTTCTGCCAACCTAGCAGTTTGAAAGCGCCTCAAAGTGCAAGTAGATAAATAGGTACCACTCCAGCGGGAAGGTAAACGGTGTTTCCATGCACTGCTCTGGTTCACCAGAAGCGGCTTAGTCATGCTGGCCACATGACCTGGAAGCTGTACGCCGGCTCCCTCGGCCAATAAAGCGAGACGAGCGCCGCAACCCCAGAGTCGGCCACGACTGGACCTAATGGTCAGGGGTCCCTTTACCTTACCCTTATTCCGAATAGGATTCCTTGCAAGAAAAGGGAAAAGTTGACAGCTTTGGAGAGAGAGAGAGCATTTTCTTTTACTCTCTTGAGACAAATATAAACATATTTACACACTTTGTATACAGGAAAGAACTAATAACAAAGTTTGCTACATTCTTATTATTTGGCTGTATTCAACTGAAATTGCAGACTGGTTGAATTAAGTCAGCATGGCTAACTGGGCTCCATTAATCCAATGGGTCTACTCTGAGTAGCACTTAGCTGGGTACCACCCGTTAATCAACACTATTGCAGAAACTCTTATTTTTAGCAGTACTCAAAAGGCTGCCAGTAATACCGAGCCCTGCTCTGGGTTTTGAACCTTTCCCCCCATGAGGTCTAGAAACTTGTTTGACGATTCCTAAGAATGGATGCAGAGGGCAATGGGTGCAGTCAGACATGCCTAACCTTGAATTAGGACTACTCCATTGACTCCTCTCTCTTCCCTTTCCCCCCTCCCATCTTCTCCCCGACGCATCCAGCCGGGTCGAGCGTCATGTCCTGTGTGAGCTGCTTCTTTCTATCATTTGGGAACAGTGAGTCTGCCATGATTGCCCTCCTCTGCCTATTTGGTGGGGTCAGCATAGCTTCGTGGAACGCCCTGGACGTCCTCACGGTGGAGCTCTACCCATCGGATAGAAGGTAAGCCTTTCATCCTCCTCTTTGCAGAAACCCCAGTTCTTGGGGGAAAGCCTACCAGAGTTGTAGGGGTCTGCGGTTGGGTGGTGGCCAAAGGCTATTTCTGCAGCAGAAACCCCGCGTCCACCATCCTGGAGCCGACCCATCGGCATGAAAGGGGAGCATTCCTAGCCAATGAGAAGAAGCCCTCTTTCCCTTTGTGCTGATTGGAGCCAATCAGAAGGAAAGGAGGTGGGTCAGCCACTGAGGGTCGGCTCCTAAGGTCATTCTGCAGTAGGTGGGCAGGAGTCTGCTGGACCCGGGGGCAACCCATGAAATGCGGTCCAGGACCGGTCCAGAATCCGTAGGTTCCACTAGGAGTCAGTCCGACAGGGCCAAGGCAGGAAACCAGGCAAGGACAGGTGCAGGATCTAGCATACAGCAATGTTGCTCCCACAACCTGGGGCAGTGTCCGACAGCCTTTTATCTTTCTTGTGGTAATGGCTGGTCCTGATCCCCGAGCAACTCACCTCCCTGTCTCGCCTGAAGACAAGCACTCCTCCTGAGAGTACTCAGGTCTCTCCTTCTCTTAGACCTCAGTCTCTGCAGCTCGGGAGACGTTGGTGGGTTACTAGACCCAGGGGCCGCTTCAGCCTCCCCTGACTCAACCGGTAGTGGAGCTGCTGTAAGTGACGGCCCAGCTGGAGGCAACGAGGTAATCCCTGCATCTGGAGCCAAGGCAGGCTCAGGCCCCTGACTCGGCCCAGCTGGTGCTTGTTGCAGGGGAACCTGTGCAGACTAGTACTCTTCAGGATCAGGCCCCAAGCTTGGTTCAGATGATGCCTGAGGCAAAGGATCCGGTGCGGACTGAGACTCCTCTGGCTCTGAGTCCGAGCCCGAGTCCCAGGCCATCACAAGGAGGAAACACGGAGGAGGAAATTGTACTGGAAGGTCCAAGATCTCTAAGGTGCAGAGGTTTCTGGCAGGGTGTCCATTAGCAGAAGGCAGTCTTTCACTACAGGGTTGGGGAACACAGAGGATAATCCTGGCCCCTGAGGCCATTTCCCCGAAATCATAACTCCTCAGCTGACATCCCTTGCAATCATCATCTGAGCAGGGGGTGATGGGTGCTGCAATCCAGAACATTTGGGAGGAGTTGGACTTCACTAAATGACATTTGTGGTCCCTTCAGACTCTACAATTGTACAAAGTAGGGGGAAGTTGTCCTCGCAAAGTGTGTCACAGATCTTTCTTTTGGCTCCTATGAATTCAGATGCTGCCACAAACCCTCCTGAGAGGGAGAGCCAGTGTGGTGTAGTGGTTAAGAGCGGTAGTCTCGTAATCTGGTGAACCGGGTTCGCATCTCCGCTTCTCCACCTGCAGCTGCTGGGTGACCTTGGGCCAGTCACACTTCTCTGAAGTCTCTCAGCCCCACTCACCTGACAGAGTGTTTGTTGTGGGGGAGGAAGGGAAAGGAGAATGTTAGCCGCTTTGAGACTCCTTAAAGGGAGTGAAAGGCGGGATATCAAATCCAAACTCTTCTTCTTCTTCTTCTTCTGTTGCGAATCAAGAATTTTGCTTAAAAGAACCCCCAGATCCCAAGTTGATAGTCCTCATGGTTTACAAGGACAACAATGTATATGGTTTTGGGGGGGACAGGCTCAGGAGGATTCAGAAGCCCTGCCTGAATGCTTCTGCGATGCCAGATCTATGGGAGCTGTCTAGATTGCGAAGGACTCTAGAGGTGGCCCAAAGCGGTTAATTGCATCCCTCCCTGCATTGCAACATCTTAAAAAAGAAAGTGTAAAATCCAAATCTCATGACGGTGCGGTCCTGTCCCTTCCCTCCCAGCGCCTCCAATGTCCTTTCAGGGATAAACACTTTGCAGGGGGGAAGCGAGAGGCTGCCTAGCATTGGAAATGAGGGCAAGCCGAGAAAAAGTGACGCATCCAGCTTGCCAGTCACACGCCAGCCCAGGCTGCCCGCAGGGACCTTGGCAGCACAGGAGAAAAGGAGGAGGGGGAAGAGAAAGGGAAAGAGAGAGAGAGAGAGAGAGAGAGAGAGAGAGAGAGAGAGGGAGAGAGAAAAGGCAGGATGAATGGTTCCTGTAGAGGAGGAGAAACCCAGACCTGTGTTTTTTCAGTGGGAGGAGAGAGAGGGGGGCAAAAGAGGTCAGGTCACAGAGGCTGATGTCCGTTTCGAAGCAGCAGCACAAACAGGCTTTGCAAAACAGAGCAGATGTAAATGAAATCAGCAAGGCGTGTTAATTTCCTAGATTATTTATTAGTAAAATTTATACGCTGCTTGGAGGTAGCAAAAAACCTGAAAGCGGAGGCTTACAAAATACAGTGGTGCCTCAGGTTAAGAACTTAATTCGTCCTGGAGGTCCATTCTTAACCTAAACCACCGCACGATTTCTGTTCTCATCCTGAAGCAAAGTTCTTAACCCGAGGTACTATTTCTGGGTTAGCGGAGTCTGTAACCTGAAGCGGTCTGTAACCCGAGGTACCACTGTATAGATCAAGTTGTTGTTGTTTTAAATGCCCTTCCTCCTCCCTCTTCCATTTCCTCTTTCTATCATCAACATCAACAACAACAACACCCCTCCCCCCGGGATCTCTAGCATAGCTGTCAACTTACAGATTTGAAAATAAGGGACCAGCAGCCTCGAAAATAAGGGATCAGTAGCCCAAAATAAGGGATTTTCCGGGCACAGGTATGTTCAACTTCTGAGCCCCTCTGAGCCAAAGGCAGAAAGCCCAGCCAGCAGCCAAATAAGGGACAGCAGTGGGACTTGGCGCCGGGATAAGGGACTGTCCCGCCAAATAAGGGACACTTGACAGCTATGATCTCTATTTGGTGCACATGGTTCTCGTCCCCATTTTATCCTCACGGCAGCCCTGTGAGGTAGGTGAGGCTGAGAGGCAGTGACTTGGCCCAAGGTCACCCCGTGAGCTTCGTGGCTGAGCGGGGGATTCAAACCCTGCTCTCCCAGGTCCTACCTAGTTCAACACACGAACCATTTTACGTCACACTGGCTCTGGTCTCCTCCATTTGTGTCGCTGGCTTGCACAGCAAGGGCGAGGAGAAAGGTTTTTTTCTGATCAGCAGGCGACTGGCATGAAGACTGTGTTTTTAAAACACGAGATTCCCCGTGGCGAGATGCCACCTCAAAGCCTGGCAGACTCATCGTGCCCAAAGAGAGGCTGTGCGTGTCAATAACTTGTAGTTACCGTATTTTTCGTTCTATAAGACACACCAGACCACAAGACGCACCTAGTTTTGGAAGGAGGAAAACAAGAAAAAAAATATTCTGAATCTCAGAAGCCAGAACAGCAAGAGGGATCGCTGCGCAGCGAAAGCAGCAATCCCTCTTGCTGTTCTGGCTTCTGGGATAGCTGCGCAGCCTGCATTCGCTCCATAAGACGCACACACATTTTCCCTTACTTTATAGGAGGGGAAAAGTGAGTCTTATAGAGCAAAAAATACGGTATTTCCTGATTCTGAGACGCAATTGCCTGGCGAACAAATTCTCTCCCTGAAAAAAAAACCCCTATGTGCATCTTTTTCTTGATATTCCGAAGGCATCCGAAGGGAAGTTTGATGTTTTTTTATTTTATTTTATTAAATTTTATTTAACATAATTATTACAAAATACAGTACAAGCAAAATACTGCCAATACATACATACATACATACATACATACATATTTCAGATAAGCACACACATATATAAAAAAGAACAAAAAAGAAAAAAGGAAGAAAAGAAAAAAGAAAAAGAAAAAGAAAAAATAAGAAGAAAAATCGGAAGAAGAAGAAAAATTGGAAGAATTTCTTCCAAATTTAAACTACAGATATCTCAATAATAAAATGTCATTGATTGACTTCCATCACTTACACTGCACTTCCTATATACATTTTAAGCAAGATTGTATCTGTTATTCCGTATTTTCCCCATACAATCTCATACAAATATTCTAAGCAATAAGTTTTCTAAATCTTTCATAAATCTATTCTAAACACAACCGATACCTTACACAACACCTTTTGTTGTGTTTTTATATTTTGTGGGAAGCTGCCCGGAGTGGCTGGGGCAACCCCAGTCAGATGGGTAGGCTAAAAGGTAAAGGTAAAGGGACCCCTGACCATTAGTCCAGTCGTGACCGACTCTGGGGTTGCGGCGCTCATCTTGGTTTACTGGCGAAGGGGGCCGGCGTACAGCTTCCGGGACATGTGGCCAGCATGACTAAGCTGCTTCTGGTGAAACCAGAGCAGCGCACGGAAATGCCATTTACCGTCCCACCGGAGCAGTACCTATTTATCTACTTGCATTTTGACGTGCTTTCGAACTGCTAGGTTGGCAGGAGCAGGGAGCAATGGGAGCTCACCCCGTCATTGTGGGATTTGAACCGCCGACCTTCTGATAATAAAATTATTATTATTTCTTCCTTTGCTTCTAGGACGACCGCTTTTGGCTTCCTCAATGCCCTGTGCAAACTGGCAGCCGTCCTGGGCATCAGCATCTTCACGTCCTTTGTGGGCATCACGAAAGCGGTGCCCATCCTTCTGGCCTCGGCGGCGCTGGCCGTGGGGAGCTCCCTGGCCCTCAAGCTGCCGGAGACACGGGGGCAGGTGCTGCAGTGAGCGTGCGTCCGTGCGAGCGTGTGAAAAAGAGAGAGAGAGATTCGCACTCGGCCCTCGTCCGCGCCTGCCCCGTCCCACTTGCCAGGGGAGGGGGGCAAGTGGCAGATCTAGAGTTGTAGACACTGTGACTGTCTTGTCGTACCATTTCAACCGGGGGGAAATACCAACCGTGGTCCGGGCTTTCGCCTGCAAACAAATCTCACCCCCGGCCCTTCTCCCCAATTTCCTCTTGTGGTTATCGGTGTACGTGTGAATCCTCACCCCCCCTCTCCACCCACCCCAAAAAGCAACCCCAACGAAATAGCAGGGGGACCGGACGAGGCGCAAAGTCGCCCCTCTCTCTCTTTCTCTCTCTCTGTCTCTCTGCGCAAAAGAGACGCAGACGGGTCAGAGGTCAAACATTGGGGGGTGGTGGCGTGACCCCCCCTCCCGAACCCATGGCATTTCAGGGTGTGTGACCCCCCCGCAAACCACTTCGCCAATCCCAGCTGGGGTATGTGTGCATGTGTGTCCAACTATCTGGTAGAGGACATGTGACGATGTTTTACACCAATGTGTAAGCTTGTACAAAACAGTAAATCTCACAGATCTCGGGTGTGTTAACGTGCTCCAAACGTCCCCTTTTCCTTTCATCTCCTCCTTCTTTTTTATTTCTTAAAAAAGGGGTTCTCAAGAGGCACACTTTTGTGTCTCGGTGCACACCCATCCCACTTGTGTGTGTGTGCGTATACAGCGGGGAGAGACAAACAAAACAACCTCCCCCAAATCGTACTGTCCGTTTCTGGGTGTGTAAAACTAGCGTCAGTTCGGGTGTGTGATTTCGTTTAGCTTGACGTTCCAGGGCTCCGGATGGGGTTGGCGCCACTGCGGGAGGGCGGAAGAGCCTTCAGGTTTCTGGGTGCGGTGCAAAACAGGCCCTGCCGTCCCGCAAACTGGGCTTCGCTCTTGTGAGCCTCTCCACAATCTGTACATTCATTGCACATCTGTGTCATTGGCTGCTGGTGGATCTGTTGGGACTCGAGTCAGCTGCCATAATTCCTTTGGCCCATCTAGACCACAGTGTTGCTGACATGGACCGGCAGCAGCGGCGCTCCGGGAGTGTCAGGTCTCATCCAGGCCTACCTGGAGACTGGAGCCTGGGCCTTTCGCGGTTCTCCTCCACTGAGATTGCCCCCGCCCTTTCCCAAGATATAGGAACATCTGAAGCTGCTATATACTATTGGCCCAAGAGGTCAGTATTGTCTGCTCGGACTGGCAGCAGCTCTGCAGGATTTCAGGCAGGGGGTCTCTCAGCCCTCCCTGGAGAGAGGCCTTCAAAGGATAGAATCTGGGACTTTCTGCTTGCAAGGCCAAGCTATTGTTGTAAACAAAAATTGCCCTTTTCCCTTATGGGGTATCCAAGAGCCCATATAGAGTCCTTACATAGGTTCCCTATTGGTAGGAGAGAATAACAGAGGCCAACCAGAGAATATTGAGAAGCAAAGCAGCTAGTAAGCTTGATCTTTATTGATCTGTTGCAACAGGGTGCTCCCCTCACACACAGGGGAGAGGAGGAACCCAGAAAAATGGCATGCAAGGCCTTATAAAGACTTTTGAAATTGCCACCCTGTAGATCAAGACCACCCCCACAAACATCATACATACATCACAGAAGGGGTGTAACCTAAGACCACCCCTCAGATACATCACACCTACATCACAGAAAAGGCGGTCTTAAAACAGAAATTTGAATGTTGTTTTTCTCCTGTCCTTGTTTATCTCCTGTCTGGCAGGTTACTTGATTGGATTTCCTGGGTAGCCTGGCCAGTCTTTTGTAATGATAAATACTTAGTTCCTGGGCCAGGTCACAGGCTCACACCCTATTCATATCTTAAATGTGCCCTTAAGACAGGGTTTGTGAGGAAAGAGACAATGGGGAGGTTCCCCACTTTGACCTTGCAGAGAAAACATTTGCTCAGTTTAGGAATCAAAATGGTTCCAGGTTGGTCTTCCTGTGCTGATCTATGTATGTGCTTGGTTGGTACACTTATGAACATTACCATATATCTAAGACCATAAAATTCCCATCACAATATGATGGCCCTTTCCCCAGAGATGGTGACAAAAAAGTACCACCAGTCTAAATGGAGAGCTTGCCTTTCGCTTGGTTGGTCTCGTTTCCTATCTAGATGGAAGAACTCACCATCTTCCGGCCCAGACCTTTGGAACATCTCGCCCCATGGTTGACTGCCACCAACTGCTCTCAGATGAGGGACATGTATTCATGTGACTTTGATTTTATGTGGGTCCCAAGACAAATTAAGACGCTGCAATACGAATTGGTGGAAACCACAGAGGATATACACAAAGTATCAAATGTGGTGACAGTGATAATAATGCAACAAAAAAACACCACCACAAACTGGCTTATAAGTATAAAACCAAATTTACTAGAATAATAGCTAGAATAGAGATAGACTTGTAACCATTCAAGCAACAAACGTACTAAGGTGCCATGTGCAAGACAAAGCCTGGAGATACTGTAAACATGGAGTGGATAAATGTATCTTAACAAGTTAATGGGACGCGGGTGGCGCTGTGGGTTAAACCACAGAGCCTAGGACTTGCTGATCAGAAGGTCGGCGGTTCGAATCCCCGCGATGAGGTGAGCTCCCGTTGCTCAGTCCCTGCTCCTGCCAACCTAGCAGTTTGAAAGCATGGCCAAGTGCAGGTAGATAAATAGGTACCACTCTGGCGGGAAGGTAAACGGCATTTCCATGCGCTGCTCTGGTTCGCCAGAAGTGGCTTAGTCATGCTGGCCACATGACCCAGAAGCTGTACACCGGCTCCCTCGGCCAGTAAAGCGAGATGAGCGCCGCAACCCCAGAGTCAGTCACGGCTGGACCTAATGGTCAGGGGTCCCTTTACTCTTTACCTTTTTATCTTAACAAGCTACACGTGCAATAAACGTTATACAGCCTGGATAAATGAACCGTTCAACAAGTAGCCTACTTGCTTTGTGTTTCCAACTCAAGACCTACTGAAGAACATCTCATTCAGTTCAATCTTTGAAAAACAGCTTTGAAAAACTTCATATTCTCCAGTGTGCTACCCTTGCCATTGTGGCGGAATGGGGTTGCCGTTCTGTGATTGGACTTACGCTACTTGTTGTTCATTTATCCAGTCTGTATAACGTTGATTGCAGATGTACCGGTAACTTGTTAAGATACAGTTGTACATTTATCCACTCCATGTTTACAGTATCTCCAGGCTTTGTTTTGCACATGGCACCTGAGTATGTTTGTTGCTTGAATGGTTACAAGTCTATCTCTATTCTAGCTATTATTCTAGTAAATTGGGTTTTATACTTATAAGCCAGTTTGTGGTCATGTTGTTTTGTTGGAAACCACTGAGGGACAAGACTGTTGCTCCTGTGCTCAGATCCTGCTCAGCCGCTGTGAGAACTGAATGCTAGACTAGACGGCCCACTGGCCTGATCCTGCAAGCTCTTCTTATGGTCTTAGATGTTCCCCATCCCTGCCTTCGCATCTCCACTCAGGGGCCTCATTGGGAGCTGGGGGAATGGGACTCTTAATACAAACCAAGAGATCCTTAGCCCTTTATTTCACGACGAAGAGGAAAGGAGGGAGAATCGCTGTTCCAATTTAACGTTTGTGGACCAAAAACTGCCCAGCAAAGCTTGATAAAAAAAGCACATTTTAACTCAGCAGGATAGCGAATCCGGTCTTCTTGTTCATTCCAATCTCTCTCTTTTTAGAAAGCGGTGTGGTTTTTTCCCCCCTTTGGAGAAAAAATACCAGAAGTGGCGAGGATCGGCTGGACTCTCAGCCTTCAGCCAGCATGACTAATGGTGGGAGCTGGAGTCCCAACAACCCCCAGCTCACACTGTAGAATTATCCATTTAGGATAATTCTGGTTCCCCAGTTCCCCAGGAGGGAGAGGGCTAATACTTTTTTTGGCGTGATGTGAGAATTGGTCAGTAGTCTGGGGGGAAGCACAGAGGAACCCTGTGTCATAAATGAAGCACTAAGTCAAACTCAGCATCTTCAAAGGTCCAGGTGTTATTCCCCTTTGTCACCTGGCCCCCGGCAGCTGCAATACCCCCCTCTGGCCAGCTGGAGCGGGTGGCGCTAAAGCACAAACAAACGGTCTTTCCCTCTGGCTGCAGCAGAATAGGGAGTTTCCGAGACACACACAGACCCTCCTCCCGAAAACCTTGTGTGGTTTATGGTGGCTGTTCTCTTAAAACCGTATAGTCAAATTCTGAATTTATTTGCAAGACTTTTTTTAAAATTGCTATTGCTGATAATGCTTCGATTTTGCAAGGAATCCTGGGATCAGATTGCTGGAGGCGGTGCAAATGTGATTTTGCACGCCCAGGAGCAGTTTTCAGGCTGCACATTATGGGTTTGTTCTTGGCCAGAGCAGGACATAGTTAAGCTGTGGAACTCCCTTCCGGAAGAGCCATTGATCAGAGGCAGCAATACTTCTGAATAGTAGCTGCCGGAAACCACAGGTTGGGAGAGTGCTCCTGCTTGCTGGCTTCTTACAGGAATCTGGTTAGTTACTGTGAGAACAGAATGCTGGACTGGACAGGCCATTGGCCTGATCCTGCGGGCTCTCCTTCTGTTCTTATGCTTTTAAGAAAGCTACGAAGCGGTAGACCTTTGGCCTTCATTTGTGCCCGTTTTCACTTTGCCCAAGTCTCCTCTTCCAAACTGTGGGCAGCCCAGGTGACCATCACCTTGAAAGGCATTTGCTTGGCTTTAGGAAAACATCCTCAAGCGACAATACAGGAGATTCCCACAGCTGCTCATCTACCCTCCAAACTTCCTCCCCTTTCCAGTTAAATCTCTAGATACCTGGGCGGCCACTGAGGGAATCGGACACAGAACCAGATAGTTTAGTTCATGGGGAGGCAAACTAAGGCCCGGGGGCCGGATCCAGCCCAATCGCCTTCTAAATCTGGCCTGCGGACGGTCCGGGAATCAGCGTGTTTTTACATGAGTAGAATGTGTCCTTTTATTTAAACTGCATCTATGGGTTATTTGTGGGGCATAGGAATGCGTTCCTTTTTTTCTTCTTTCAAAATATAGTCCAGCCCCCCACAAGGTCTCAAGGACAGTGGACCGGCCCCCAACTTAAAAAGTTTGCTGACCCCTGGTTTAGTCTTATCTAAGCAGGGCTCTCCTTCAAAGTCAATTCATTTGTTTTAAAAACACATAAACTATCTATCTATATCTATCTATCTATCATCTATCTAATCTATCTAATCTATCTAATCTATCTATCTATCTATCTATCTATCTATCTATCTATCTATCTATCTA
>JAXCMG010000055.1:1578581-1648049 GCA_034642415.1 Podarcis siculus | reverse complement strand
CTATCTATCTATCTATCTATCTATCTATCTATCTATCTATCTATCTAATCTATCTCTCTATCTATCTATCATCTCCAAGTAGTGTCTGAATAATATTAGAAATAAAACCTAGCAAAATTTCCCAAACCAGTTAAAAGCAAATATGAATTAGGATAAAAGGCTATAAGTAACTAAATCATGTGTTGGGATGTGCCAGTCAAGTTGGATATTTACTCCAACCTCCTGCAATGCACACATTGCAACTATAATAATAATTTATTATTTGTACCCCGCCCATCCTTCTGGGTCTCCCCAGCCACTCCGGGCAGCTTCCCACAAAGATGAAAAACACATTGAAATCTCACACATTAAAGACTTCCCTAAACAGGGCTGCCTTTAGATATCTTCTAAATGTCAGGTAGTTGTTTATCTCTTTGTCATCTGGTGGGAGGGCGTTCCACAGGGCGGGCACCACCACCGAGAAGGCCATCCAACCTCTATTTAAAAACCTCCCACGAAGGCCGTCCCTTCCACTGTCAAATGACTCTTACCGTCATAAAGTGCTTCCTAATGTTTGGTCGTAATCTCCTTTCTTGTCATCTGAGGCCATTCGTTTGGGTCCTCCATTCGAGGGCAGCATAAAACAAGTTTGCTCCCTTCTCCCCTTGCGACAGCCCTTAAGTTATCTGAATATAGAGAGAGAGCCTGCCTAACATCAATAGGCAGGGAGTTCCACTGGTTAAGCGGTGCCCTGCTGAAGCCATGCCTCCTTGCAACGTTGAACGACAGCGCAGCTAATACATTTACATGCAACCTAACCTTTCCTCCTTTCTGAATCTTGACGCCTCTGGAATAAGGTCCTGTTTTAAGCAGCTACTTTCGGGAAGAAACAGATCCACACGGGAAGTATTTATCAATCAAAGCACACGCCCCTCCTTTGCGCCTTCCCCCAAAATTGTGACGCTCCCCCCCCCCAACCCTTCGGTCTCTCTCCATCCTTTACAGTGTAGCTGGTCTTTAAAAACAAAAAACAAACCCCCCACATCCAAACCATACGTAGTTCTGTCTGTATGCAAAATAAAATCAAAAAAATGACAAAAAACCTTGTGTTGTGGTTTTAGCTGTTTTTAGATGTTTGTAAAAGAACAATTGAGAAGAAAAAAAAAATCAGGAAAAAAATAAGAATAGTCATTAACTTCAGTTGTCGTCTCCGGGTTGTTTCATTTTGTATTAATAAAAAAAATAAATAAAAGATAAAAAAACAGAAGCCAAGAATGACGACGAGATGAGATGGTTGTTTTAAATGCCGCGTCGAGAAATAAATATTCCTAAAGGTGCTGTGGATGATGATTTAAGGTTTTAAAAAATAAAAGAGGTGGTGCGTGCACAGTTTTTGATCGCTAGGGAAAGGATTTAAATATATGTAAGTCTGGCTCTGGCCCTACACATGAATCTTTCCCCCCCTCTGGAATTATGAACTCATAGTAAAAAAAAGTAAAAAAAAAAATCTATGTAAAAATGAAAAAATAAAATAAAAGATTGAAAAAACGATGGTTGTGCGTGTTGAGTTTTTCCTTTTCGTTACTCTGTTGGGGATGTGCAAAGAAATCCGGGTATAATGAAAAGTTCATAGAATTATCGTTGGAAGGGAATCCGGAGTCATTTAGTCCAGACACGTCCAAGGCATCGATTGCGATCGACCAGTTGATCCTTGGATGAATTCTGGTCGATCGCAATGCCCCCTCCGCTGGAGACGGGCCTGAGCCACCACTACCTCGTCCTGAGCTCAGGGGAAGCAGGCTGTTACGGTGCATAGCTGTTAACTTACAGATTTGAAAATAAGGGACTGGCAGCCTCGAAAATAAGGGATCAGCAGCCAAAATAAGGGATTTTCCAAGCACAGGCATTTTCAACTTCTGAGCCCCTCCAAGCCAAAGGCAGAATGCCCAGCCAGCAGCCAAACGAAGCCTCAAGCGGTGGTTCCCACAGCGCAGCAACCCGGCAAAGGGGATACAGCAAGGAAAACCACCGTCACCTCTCCGCTGGGAAGCGCTGAGCAAGCGCGAGTCCCCAGGCAATGCGGCCGATTTGATCGGCACAAGGCATGCAAGCTCCACCCCCCAGTCATTCTTAGACTCCTTATTGGGTGAGCAACGCAGCCAAGCATCACAGTTGGAGCCTCCCTCCTCCCTGGCCGGCAGGGAGGGAGGGAGAGGAGCTGCTTCCTTTGAAACCCGGGAAATTTAAGGGGCATCATCAGTAAGGGACAGCAGCGGGACACAGCGCTGGGATAAGGGACTTTCCTGCCAAATAAGGGGCAGTTGACAGCTATGTTATGGTGCTGCTCACGTGTAACCACACAGCCTACTTCAAGTTGGGCATGCCGGATCTGGTCCAACCCCCTGCAATGCAGGAATCTTTTGCCCAACATGGGGCTCAAACCCCCAACCCTGAGATTAGGAGTCTCATGCTCCGCCGACTGAGCTTTGCAAAGGTCCTCCTTGCACCCTGGACCGAGACAGGCGCCTGTTTGCAAAATTGAAACAGACCATTGGATAAACTTTGAAAGCGCTCGACGCAGCGGCGGCAAATCAGAAGGATGAAAACGAAGGCAAGGATGTACAGTGGTACCTCGGGTTAAGTACTTAATTCGTTCCGGAGGTCCGTACTTAACCTGAAACTGTTCTTAACCTGAAGCACCACTTTAGCTAATGGGGCCTCCTGCTGCTTACCACGCCACCGGAGCACAATTTCTGTTCTCATCCTGAAGCAAAGTTCTTAACCTGAAGCACTATTTCTGGGTTAGCGGAGTCTGTAATCTGAAGCGTATGTAACCTGAAGCGTATGTAACCCGAGGTACCACTGTACAGATTTGTTAAGGGGGAGAAAAACAGCGGCTGTGCCCGTTTTCCAAAATGTGAAATGGGGTGCTGCCTTCTATGAGACAGACCAGTTACGTCAACACTGGCTGGTAGCAGCTTTCCACAAGCGGGGGAGTATTCCCGGCCTTACCTAGCGATGACACTGGGGACTCAGCCTGGCACGTTCTGCATTCTGGTCCTCCCCTTAAAAAAACAAGGGTAAGCTACTAATCCCCATGGTTCTGCCCGAAGTCTGATTTACAGGTAGTAACAGAAGCAGCTTCTTTATACAACTGTCAGACTGCCTAGGCCAGTATTGCCCACTCTGGCTGGCAGCAGCAGGGGATTTCACACTGCAACATGGAGATGCCGGGGACCTTGTTATTGGTGCGGCAAAAACAAAACAAAATGCTAGCATTATTTACAAAGCTAAGCAGGGTCTGGTATGGTTTAAATACCAGCCACTGGCTCAAGGTCGGTATGGAATCTTCACAAACATTCCAGCCGCTCAGACAAACGGCTGCATGCAAGGTCAAGCCTGGTCCCGCTTTCAATGCTGCGGGTGCCTGCAAAGGTTTTGGGGCACTCAGACCAATCAGCACATATCCTGTAACCTCCTGATAGGATCCAGCAACTTTTCATGTACCGCCAAAGCTCTGGCTTGCTTTTGTTCTGTTCTCGTCGTGCTCCAGACAGCAATTGCGTGGCAGCGTGGCACAGTGGTTAAGGTGATGGCCTAGGGCCTGGGAGAGAGGGACCAGGGTTCAAATCTCTCCCAGTCTGCCTTGTGGTGAGGATGAAATGGGAGAGGGGCCACCTTGGGAGGAAAAGGTAGGATATACCGGTACATTAAAGGTAAATAAAACAATGTTGTGGAAGAACTGAATCTAGCAAAATCAAATAAATCTGTTATTGTGCTGTGGGAGACAAGGGAGATCAAATGCTATAGAGTCTGCAGATTTCTGCTGGGCTCTCACTTCTCCGCACCTAGAAGCTGAAAGTGCAAAAGTTGCAAACTGTTTCCCCCCAAACAGGTTCTTCTGGATTATTTCCAGCCCAGCAAGGTGTCCTTCCCTCCTTTTCCATTAAGATGCTTTGAGGTGATGAGCTGGAAATCCAACAGGTGTACAGATGGCTTAGTGAGTGCCTGGGAGGGGAGAAGCTTCACCTGTTGAATTTTTCTTCTGTGCAGCTGCTGAAGAACACGACATGCTCTTCATTTCCCAAGGTGTATAAGGAACCTATCTGGCCATTAACAGATCCACCTTGAAGTCCCCATGACATCTTGTAGCTGAAGATTAAGTGATTTATTTAACTTTTCCTTATCCATTAACCCTGGGATGCTCTACTGAGAGACAGCGGTGGTGTAGTGGTTAGAGCAGAGCTTCCCAAACTTTTCATATTCGTGACACACTTTTTAGACATTCATCATTTCACAAATCAGTTTTACTCGGAGGTTAAAGATTCAGGTAGGTAGCCGTGTTGGTCTGACGCAGTCGAAATAAATAAAATAAAAAAATTGTCCAGTAGCACCTTAGAGAACAACTAAGCTTGTTGTGGGTATAGGCTTTTGTGTGCATGTATCTGAAGAAGTGTGCATGCAAGGGACGCGGGTGGCGCTGCGGTCTAAACCACAGAGCCTAGGGCTTGCCGATCAGAAGGTCGGCGGTTTGAATCCCCGCAACGGGGTGAGCTCCCATTGCTTGGTCCCTGCTCCTGCCCACCTAGCAGTTCGAAAGCACATCAAAGTGCAAGCAGATAAATAGGTACCGCTCTGGCGGGAAGGTAAATGGCGTTTCCATGCACTGCTCTGGTTCGCTGGAAGCGGCTTAGTCCTGCTGGCCACATGACCCGGAAGCTGTACGCCGGCTCCCTCAGCCAATAAAGCGAGATGAGCGCCACAACCCCAGAGTCGGCCACGACTGGACCTAATGGTCAGGGGTCCCTTTACCTTTAGAATGCTACTGGACAATTTTTATTTATTTTTATTTATTAGGATGTTAAAGTAACCCTTTACCAGCCCCGGGAGTAAAGCTCTGGGCTAGAGTGTCAGACTAGGACCCGGGAGATCCGGGTTCAAACCCCCCCAAGTGAAACTCTCGCAGGGGTGGCTGTGGGCCAGTCAGTCCCTGCCTTCTCTCGGCCCTGAGTCTACCTTACAGGGCTCTCGTGAAGATTAAACGAGGTGAGGAGAACCATGGGTTTCGTAGGCAAGGAATGCGTTCTGGAGACTTAGGCCTTGTAGGCTACGAATAAGGAACTAGCTCATGCGATTGGCTAGCGGAGTGGAGCTTTTGGATTGGCCAGATCTGAAATAAATACAATCCTGGCCTTCAGCTGGTCCGCTAGACCACCACCCCTGCAGTAACTAGATCAGGCCAAAGGTGTTTTATCCAACCTAGCCTCCTGTTCTCATGGTAGTCAAATACAGTGGTACCTCGGGTTACATACGCTTCAGGTTACAGACTCCACTAACCCAGAAATAGTGCTTCAGGTTAAGAACTTTGCTTCGGGATGAGAACAGAAATCAGTGGGTTTTCTTCAGCAATAATAATACAGTGGTACCTCGGGTTACATACGCTTCAGGTTACAGACTCCACTAACCCAGAAATAGTACCTCGGGTTAAGAACTTTGCTTCAGGATGAGAACAGAAATCGTGCTCCAGTGGCGTGGCGGCAGCGGGAGGCCCCATTAGCTTAAGTGGTGCTTCAGGTTAAGAACAGTTTCAGGTTAAGTACGGACCTCCGGAATGAATTAAGTACTTAACCCGAGGTACCACTGTATCCCAAAGAACCAGATACGAATTCAGATAGACTGACTCTGGAGCTGGGGCCCCACCTTATTCTCTCAGTAGCCAACCAGGTGCCAAGACCTGAGCGCTCAGAGATAAGGCGTTCCAGGTGCGAAACAGGTTCTTCAGCCACTGATGACCCAAACCAGCCTCTGTTGGGACAGCCTCAAAACTGGGGAGGGAAGAGTCATTTAAACATGACCCCATCACACAAATTGCCGCTCCTCCTTTTGAAACCCCAAGGCAGAACCACATAATTGTAAAGTTGGAAGGGACCCATGAGGGTCATCTATCCCAACCCTCTGCGGCACTGTGATTCCCCCCCCCCAAAAGGGGAAATAAACCACCGTGAGAAGCCATGCCCCTTGTAAATTCCAAAGCCGGAAGTTTAATTTGCTCAAATTACAAAAAGCAGGGCCGGAATGAACTGTTGAGAAACCCAAGCGATTCCCCAGGAAACATCGGTCACCGGCGGAAAAACAGAAGCTCCACAATGCACACATGATAATCTCATTTTTTATATGTGAGCAAGCCAGAACGACACTCCCGAGGAATAGTTTGAAGTGTCCATTGTGGGGAGGGAATCGCAGAATCGTAGAAAATGCTGGCACCTAACCCCAAACCCCTGCGATTGCGGGAACTGCAGCTATGAACCGGAACACAGGTGTTTTGTTTATTCACTCCAGAAACATGCTCAGATCCGGCCTTTGGCAGCGAAGCGCTTCATGCCCGGGGCGTCCCCTCGATCTTCCCAGCCATCTGGGGGTCGTGCTTGGACCCCCCCAGGCACTCGGGGCTCTGGATGATTTTGGGGTTCTTCTCCCACTGCTGGGGGGTCTTGGCCTGGATGGAGAGGGCGTGGACGGGCCCGGCCAGCTCCTCCTGCAAAATGTCGTTGACCAGGCGGTGGCGGTGGATGAGCGAGAGGCCCTCAAAGCGCCGGCTGGCGACCACCACGCGGAAGTGCGTCTCGGAGCCCCGTGGCACGGCGTGCATGTGGCTGTCGTTGATGATCTCCAAGTGCACGGGCTCCAACGCCTGCTTCAGTTTGGTCCGGATAGAGGCCTCCACGGGGGTGTTCTCCATGGGCGAGCCGCCCAGCGCCGAGTATCCGGCGGAGAAGATTGGCCGGCGGAGAGCTCGGCAGAGGACCAGCAGGCCCGAGGACAGCATCGAGAGAGGCCTGGAAGAGACAAGGAGGTTCGCTCGTTTCAGTTACGTGTTTGCCGTCTTAAAAAAAGGCATGGCACCAAAGGAAAATAGGTGTGTGTGTGGGGGGGTTAAGTTCACTGCATGTACTGTGTTAAAGGAAAATATAATGAAAATGATGTACAGATGGTACTTAGTAAAGGTAAAGGGACCTCTGACCGTTAGGTCCAGTCGTGGCCGACACTGGGGTTGTGGCACTCATCTCGCTTTATTGGCCAAGGGAGCCAGCGTACAGCTTCCGGGTCATGTGGCCAGCAGCACTAAGCCACTTCTGGAGAACCAGAGCAGCACACGGAAGCGCCGTTTACCTTCCCACCCGAGCGGTACCTATTTATCTACTTGCTCTTTGATGTGCTTTTGAACTGCTAGGTTGGCAGGAGCAGGGACCGAGCAACAGGAGCTCACCCCGTTGCGGGGATTCAAACCGCCAACCTTCTGATCGGCAAGCCCTAGGCTCTGTGGTTTAACCCACAGCGCCACCCGCGTCCCTAGATGGTACTTGACTCCTGTTAAATTAGCAAAAATATATCATAACTGTGATAATTTATGTTAGAAATGTAAAGAAAAGGAAGGAACTTTTTATCACATGTGGTGGACCTGCCCCAAGGTGAAAGACTTCTGGGAAAAGATTTATAATGAATTGAAAAAAAATGTTGAAATATACGTTGATAAACAAACCAGAGACCTTTCTTCTTGGAATAACAGGTTTCGAATCGCCCAAGAAAGATGTTAAATTATTTTTGTATGCCACAACTGCTGCTCGGATTTTATTAGCTAAAAAGTGGAAAACGCAAGAATTACCAACAGTGGAAGAATGGCAGATGAAGATGATGGACTTTTCGGAGCTAGCCGACTTGACTGGAAGAGTCCGTGACCAGAAGGAGGAGAATTACCAGGAAGAATGGACGAAATTTAAAGACTATTTAGTTAAATATGTTAAGTTAAATTAATGGGAAACAGCTTGCAGATATTTAATTGGCTTAGGATTTTATATAAGCTAAGTGATGAACTAATATGTTTAATTACAAATTGAAAAGATTTAAGGATGTTAATGCGTAAGTTTGAACTATGATTTGGAAAACCGTTAAAAGGATATACATTGAAACTCAACCAAGGGGAAGCGAGGGAGTCACTTAGCAATGTTAATAAGTGTAATTTCTAATAAGGTTATGATTTTTCTTTCTTTGTTTGTTTATAATTTTGTGAAAATCAATAATTTTTTTTTGAGAAAACGAGGAAAATGGGCGGGAGGGAAGAGGACGCGGAAAGGAGCAAGTTTTTCTTAGTTACGGGGTTCTTGCGCCGACTGGTCAGAAGGGAAATTGTTTTCTTTGCAGCTCCGGCGCAGAAGGTAGCCTGTTTGTTTTGGTTCATGTTTTCAGTCTTAAAAAGGGCACAGCAGAAAAGGAAAACCGGTGGGGAGGGAAGAGGGGAAAAGGTGAGGGAGCTCTGGCACTGTTTCTTAAGTTATGGGGTTCTTGTGATGACTTGCTGAGAGGGGAAAATCTCTTTCCTTCTCCTATCATTGAATCATTTTTTTATTTTTATCCGCAACTAGATTTGTTTGTTTATTTTAGCTGGCTTACCACAGCTGTTACAAATGTCGGCCGGCAGCAAGGCAGTCCTCAGGTTCATGTCTGCAATATTTAAAAAGGCTCAGCCCCAAAGGAAAATAGAGGGGTAGGGAAGAGTGGAGAAAGGGGAAATTCTGGAGCTATTTCCTAGTTAAGGGGTTCTTGCAATGACTGGCCGGGAGGGGAAAAAAATCTCTTTCCCTCTTCTATGGTTGATTTATTGTTTTATTCTGACCTTTTTCTTAAGAAGACTGATGCGGGGGCTAGGTTGTTTTGTTTTGAAACCCCCGTACAAATCCTGCGAATCAGGTTAAAAATGAGAGATAAATGAAATGACTGAGATTGCTTGGCAAACTTTGTGGTTCAGCATCCAGAAACTCAAATGTGGTCAGGGAAATATGCTTAAGAGATGACGAATGATCCAAACTATGGATAAGGTGAACTATTAAATTGGGGTGTAAGGGGAACTATCGATACACCCCCTTGAGCTCTTTGGGGATGCAATAAATAAATAAATAAATACAGATGCAACAAATAAACAACATATGTGGTTTGTGAAACAGCAAAGTGAGGGCCCTCTATGTGGGGCTTAAGTCCTGGAATCCATCTCTTGGGCAAAAGGCCCAGAACTGGAGGAGCAGCTGCTCCCCTGAGCATGTGCAAAGTGCCTTTCCACCCCCCCCCCCCGCATCCCAGAACAAGTAACCAAGCTAAGTTTCCAGGGCAGTCTGCCTCCGAAATTAAAAACTCCGAGATTGCAGTTTTGGGGGTATGAGAAAGGACGAGGGGGCGATGATGGCTCTAGCAGGCCAGATGCGAAAACAGAAGGGGGCTTTCTGGAGAGGCGGGCGGTCATTACCGGTGGGAGGTGGCTTGCAGGAACGGAAGCTTTTTTGCAAATAAAGGGGAAGGCGGCGGGGTTGGAATGGTTATTAGTGAGGCTGCAAACAAATGATTGGTATGGAATTTTATCCAATCAATGCAAAAACAAGGGGGGTGTTGCAAGCTGAGCGCATTGCAAAACGGTGCGCGAGGTAGCTCCAGTTTACACGCAGTGCATGGAAAATACAGCCTGTCACTCGCCCCCACCCCGCCCCCAGCATCCCTGCAACCCCGGGGTTCAAACCGCCAAAGCTCCCCCCACCCCACCCTCCAAAAACAGCAGCCTCCCCCCCACCTGTCCTTCAAGGTAGAGTCTCCAAACTGCGCTTCCTGCACCGCTGACCTTCTCTCTCCTCGGCTGGGATTGTAGGAAGCGTCAACAGCACTACAGTTCCCAGCATGCCTCGGGGCCCTCGCCCCTCCCCTCTCGCTTGTTTCCTCGGTGCATTCTGGGAATTGTAGTTTTTTTGCTCCCATGGGCCAAAGCGGGTCTTTTAATGCGAAATGGGAAAGGGATCCGCGTTTTTTTGCTCTGCAAAAGGTGGGACCTCTGAATGCGCAGGGAAGTGGCGGCTGCGTGTTACCTGAGAGTAACACATCCTTACGCCCTATAATGCAACAGGACTTGCACGCTTTATTAGCAAAAAAATCAAACCACAACTCTGTCCGGATTTTCATTTTTGGGAATATGGCAACCCTAGCTTTAAGATTTTCTTAAATCAGGCACCCCCAAACTCATCCCTCCAGATGTTTTGGGGACTACAATTCCCATCATCCCTGATCACTGGTCCTGTTAGCTAGGGATGATGGGAGTTGTAGTACCAAAACATCTGGAGGGTTGAGTTTGGGGATGCCTGTCTTTGCACCCCCCCCCGAAAGAACCCCGAGAACTGTAGTTTATGGGCGCTGAGAATTGTAGCTCGGCCCGGCCCCGGTAAACTACATTTCCCAGGATTCTGTGAAGGGAGAAGCCACGTGCTTTTAAGCGTACGGTGTTTTGGAATCAGGCTGCAGTTTGCTGCTTGACCACGGAGTGGCGCAAACTTCTCCCCGAGAGCCTTTCTGCCAGGATATACTGTACAAATAGAGACCTTTCGGAGTTCTGTGTTTAAGAGACGATGGAAGAATATCCGATCCACCCAGGACTTAATCCAGGTAGTTAAGATGCAGCTTACAGCAAACGCATCCTCGCTTGCACCATGGTTTGTAAGCACCTTGGGGCAGCGACCTCTCTGCTGACGGTTTCCCGTCAAACGTGTTGGGAGTTAGATTGGCATAAAGTTGGATGCGAATCAACTGGTTGCAAATCACTAAGCCAAATGAATGCCTTCATCCATAAATGTCTCGTCTCGTCCCAGATTTATTTGGACCCACACTGCTAGTTGGACTAGATGACTCGTGGGTGCCCTTAAAACATTACAATTCTAAGCAGTCTGTGTGTGATAAAGAGAATCTAAAGAGACATCTAAAACTGGGCGGCGGCGATTCCTACCAAACCTCTAGTGGCAGGGAGTTCCGCAGGGCGCAGGACCTGCCACGCTAAAGGGTCTTTCCTGTGCAAAGGCTGACCCAAACCTCAGGGGCATGGCAGGGAACCAACAGAAAGTTCATTTGAGAGTGAGCGGTCGAGGGGGAGCAGAATAACTCCCCAGCTTCCTGAAGCTGCTTCGTCTGGGTCCAATCTGTTAAGGCCTTTGGGAAGCCACAAAGGAGTGCAGCTCTGGGGTTGCGCACCTGGGAGATGGGGAGGGGGGATTTAAGTGGCCACACCTGGACAAAGCCACTCCCCCCTGCCCCCTCCGCCATCAAAGGGGTAGGGTACCCTCTGGCTAACACCTGCCAGGTTATGGATGGAGCGTGAAGTCAAGCCTTTAAGGAATGCACCCCGGGGTGCCCCCTGCACCTAAGCCGCTAATCACCTGTAATTATGTGTTGTGTTCAAAAATCCAGGAGGGAATGACCTTCCCTGGCAGGGCTAAGCTGTTGTGGGAGGTGGGCCGAGCCTTCAGTGGAAGTTGGAGAGGCTGCAGATTAGGGGCAAAATCAGGGGACGATTGTGCCCCTCTGACACCTTTGTTGCCACCGCAGGGATGGCACCACAAAACACCTTCTCGCCAGATGTTCCACACTCTCCCCCCCAATTTTTTTATTGATTTTCCAAATTTTATAACATCAACAAACAAACAAACATAGATCCTAACTGTAATAATTCCACTTTTGTTAAAAAAATTTGTTGACTTCCTCGAAACCCTCTAGCTGAGTTTCTATATATGTAACAGTTTCCCAAAACTAATTTCTCATAAAATTCACTTAATCAATTAACATCTTTCTTTCTTTTCATCTTAACTTTAGATCTATTATTCTAGAACATCACATATTTAAATCCTAAGCCAATCTGGTACTTGCAAGTGCTTCTATTTAAATTATCTTAACATGTTTAGCTAGATAGTCTTTAAATTTCATCCATTCCTCCTGGTACTCCTCCTCCTTCTGGTTGCGGACTCTTCCGGTCAGATCGGCTAACTTTCTTGGAATTGCCCAATAGATAGTTTTTGTATGCTACAACTGCAGCTAGAATTTTGTTGGCCAGAAATTGGAAATTACAAGAAGTACCAACAGTGGAGGGACGCGGCTGGCGCTGTGGGTTAAACCACAGAGCCTAGGACTTGCCGATCAGAAGGTCGGCGGTTCGAATCCCTGTGAAGGGGTGAGCTCCTGTTGCCTGGTCCCTGCTCCTGCCAACCTAGCAGTTCAAAAGCACGTCAAAGAGCAAGTAGATAAATAGGTACCGCTCCAGCGGGAAGGTAAACGGCGTTTCCGTGCGCTGCCCTGGTTCGCCAGAAGCGGCTTAGTCCTGCTGGCCACATGACCCGGAAGCTGTACGCCGGCTCCCTCGGTCAATAAAGCGAGATGAGCGCCGCAACCCCAGAGTCAGTCACAACTGGACCTAATGGTTAGGGGTCCCTTTACCTTTACCCTTATTCTCAGAATATAGAGATAGAAGTATCCTTCAACAAGGATGCTTTGAAAGTTGCAGTTTTCTGCTGAAGCTGAGCTATCCCACAACACCCATTTCACTCTCAGGATGGGGGCTCCTTCCCGAAATCCCCTTCTTTCTCCCCTCCATGAAAAGTGGAGAGTACCTTGTGGTATTCTGGAGTAAAACTGGGATTATTCTAGCGGATTGGAACTTGGAATATTTCAAGATCTCCCACGGCAACCCTGTAAGTCCTCCCCATTGTGTCCCCCCCCCCCGGGAATTGCTACTCAGAGGTAGACTGCCCATGAATCTGGGGCTTTGCTTAGCCAACCTATAGTGGCTGCTGATAGACCCATAAACCTCCTTCCACAAATTGGTTTAATTCCCCTTCTTAAAGGCCGTTCAAGGCCTGGATTCTGCTGTGTGGCAGGCAGGCATTCAACGGGTGAGCCTTTCTCCAACTTTCAGCCCCCCTCCAGGGGAAATTTCCCCTTCTGGATTCCTGCCTGTTGCAAAGCTGTTAAAAGCTCACACTTTTATATTTTCAACTCCAGTTGCAACTTTACGGGTTGAAAAAAACAAACAATAATTGCATTCAATGCAGGCAGGCAGAAATCCAACAGGGCATTGTTTCCTCTCTTTCCTCTTGCCCTGGTTTTGCAATCCTTTGACCATTCGTTGACCTCGGCTTTGGAGACATCCCACCCAAGATCTGCAGGCAGAGTGGGGTCGCTTTGGGTCAGGCCTCTGCTAACAGGCCAGTTCTTCAAAATTATATCGCCTGCCAGAATGTATCAAAGTGGCAGGAGGGCACCCTTGACCCCGAGAGCCTGGGAGGGGGGTGGGATGGGGGGAGAGAGAAAGAGGGCTTTTTTAAAAAAATAGAAAAAACCCCACAACCTTATTTTTGAATGACATTAGTGTTTGCTCTGCCGCCCGGGGTGAAGATGGGAGGTCACCGAAGGGTTAATACGGTGCGTCCTGGTAAATGTTCATTCAGGACTTAAACAACCTTCAGGGAGGGAAGTGGGTCAAGCTGCTCCCCCTCCTCTCCCATCCCACATTTTATTTTATTTTGGACGGGAGGGAAGTGGGTCGAGGACAGGATCATTATGGCAAGATGGTGAGTTTCTCAAAGTTGTTGTGGAATTTTTCGGAGGGGGAGGCATAAGAATACAATAGGACGAGCCGGCTGGATCAGGCCACTAGCCCATCGAGTCATCATCATCATCAAACCTTTTATTGGCATCACATACAAACATCCAAAACAAATCGGTACAGAATTACCACTTCCCCAGTGGCCCAAAACATTTGCTAAAAGAATGGAGGCAGAGCAGTCTATCGTCATATCTCTTGGTCTCCAGGGAGATCAGACGTCTGCAGTGTATTTTGACAACAAAAAACCAAATAGAGATATTTAGCCACTAACTTGGTGAGCTCCAGATCATTCCCCAGTAATAGAAAATGTATGACTTCCGACTCTGGTTTCCATTTGGGGATACAGAGTTGATCTAGAAATTGCTGATGGAAACCAGCATATTATTGTTGTTGTTGTTGTTTAGTTGTTTAGTCGTGTCTGACTCTTCGTGACCCCCTGGACCAGAGCACGCCAGGCACTCCTGTCTTCCACTGCCTCCCGCAGTTTGGTTAAACTCATGCTGGTAGCTTCGAGAACACTGTCCCACCATCTCGTCCTCTGTCGTCCCCTTCTCCTTGTGCCCTCCATCTTTCCCAACATCAGGGTCTTTTCCAGGGAGTCTTCTCTTCTCATGAGGTGACCAAAGTATTGGAGCCTCAGCTTCAGGATCTGTCCTTCCAGTGAGCATTCAGGGCTGATTTCCTTCAGAATGGAGAGGTTTGATCTTCTTGCAGTCCGTGGGACTCTCAAGAGTCTCCTCCATCATCATAATTCAAAAGCATCCATCTTCGGCGATCAGCCTTCTTGATGGTCCAGCTTTCACTTCCATACAGATCAGCATATAGTTTACAATTAAGAACCATATGTTGTAAGGGTTTCTTCACATGGGCAAGTTCTTTCTCCTTCCACCCTGGCTGAGAACCTTCCCCAAAGGAGGTTTGATGGATTTGAATTAAACCTGGCCAGCGAAAATGCCTTTCTTTCTTGAGGGTTAAGCAGAAATTCAAGGTAATTATGGTTAGTTTCACAAGGGACGCGGGTGGCGATCTTAGGGTCCTTTCCAACTCTGCACGCCTATGATCCTAGGTTCCAGCTTTTCAACCTCCATCTTCAACTGAGACGCCCAGAACTGGACACAGTATTCCAGGTGGAGGTCTGACCAAGGCAAGATAAGAGTCGTACTATCCCTTCCCTTGACTGGGGCACTAGACTTCTGTTGACGCAGCCTAGAAGAGTGTTAGCTTTTTTTTGCTGCTGCGTCACACTGTTGACCGCAAGTGAAAATTAAGAAATGAGCTTTCAGACTGATTTGGCAACGTCCCTTGCAAGGACTTCCCAGTGATTCTGCACTTGTTGCAAACTCCAGCCTGCACCTTCCGCTTGGTCCGGCCCTCAGCTGGTTCTTCGGCCCCCTTCCCCTCCCTTCCCCCGCTTCTTGCACTCATCCAGCAAAGCCAATTGGATCTGACATGACGCCTGAGCCTCCCGGTTTAATCCTGGGTTATGTTTCCCTCCAGTGACCACGCTGGCAGAGATTAGCTGAGGGGCTCAGGAAAAAAACAACCCAAAACACCTCTCCGTTCGTCCAGGGGCTCTTTATTAAAGAGGCGTCGTCGTGGGAGAGGAATTTGCCAGTAGGAACAGATGAATCCATCAGTTTCGGGTTCTCTCGGCTCCTCCTCTTTCCAGCTTTCCACATCAGCTTTCAATTCCTTCTTGACAAAATGCTTGCGAACGTTCGTCAGGGTACTTTAGTGTGAATTTCCGCCTGTTTATTTTTTGCATTTGCAATCTAGCCTAAAGCCACAGATTTTTATTTTTTATATAGTTATATATTAAGTGCTTTTTGGGGGAAGGGGTATGCAGGGGTATGCATACCCCTAAACATTTTGTGAATTTTTGTACTTTTGTCCATTTACTGTATTTATTTTTCCTGATTTGACCTATAAAATGGTGGTTTTCTTGAGTCAAAACCCCTAAACATTTTTAGGAAAAAAGCACTGTACAGTGGTACCTCGGGTTACATACGCTTCCGGTTACAGACTCCGCTAACCCAGAAATATTACCTCGGGTTAAGAACTTTGCTTCAGGATGAGAACAGAAATCGCGTGACGGCGGCAGTAAGAGGCCCCATTAGCTAAAGTGGTGCTTCAGGTTAAGAACAGTTTCAGGTTAAGAATGGACCTCTGGAACGAATATAAGTACTTAACCCAAGGTACCACTGTACAGTCATACCTCGGGTTGAAGTAGCTTCGGGTTAAGCATTTTCGGGTTGTGCACCGTGACGACCCGGAAGTAACGGAGCGCGTTACTTCCGGGTTTTGCCGCTTGCACATGCGCAGACGTGGCGAATCGCAACCCACAGAGGCAGGTTGTGTTCGCTTCAGGATGCGAACGGGGCTCCGGAATGGATCCCATTCGCATCCAGAGGTACCACTGTATATATTTATGTGAAGCACTGCATACACACACACACACACACACACACACGTGTCTCTGGTCTGAAATGAGTTTTAACAGCAGAAGAGCCGCTGGGCCACTGCATCTGCTAAAAGGGGGCCTAGCACAGTCCACCTGCATAGTTCCTGCAGTGGTCAAATGCCCCAAAGAACCTAGGGATCCAGATAGACTGCCTTTGGAACTGGAGGTTCCATAAGGACATTGGAAAAGCCTGGCTGCTTGGTCAGGCCTGAGGGGCCCCATCCACCACAGCCTCTTGTTCGCACAGTGGCCAACCAGGTCCCCCAATGGGAATCCCGCAAGCAGGACCCGAGTTCAAAAGCAGCACCTATGCAGCTTTCCAGCAACTGATCTATATTCTTCAGCGGAGGGAGAACATCTTTGCTCCCATGAGGCATTCCAGGCCCTTTTCTTAAGGCTGTGAGGTTGCGGTACCCAAATCTCAGACGCCTGAGTCCTTCTGGACGTGGCTGCAGGGTTGGTGTGTGTGTGTGTTGTCGTCCCACTTTGCTATCAACTTGATTCTTGAACTTTCTCGCAGGCCGTATCAGCCCCAAAGAGCACGCTCTGGAGCTCTGTGGGGAACGCCCCCAAACAACTTGGCGCTTTTCAGCTCGCTGCTCCTCTACCGCCTCCCCTTTGGCCACATGACCCCCTTCCTCCCCCCCCCTCCTCTGCAAAATAACTTTTCCTTGTTTTTCGATTTCCAAACAAGACATCCCCTTGTCCCATCCTGCTCGCCTCTGTTCCCCAGCAAAGGTCGCAACCTCCTTTGCCCTCTGCGTGACACGTTCGGTCACGCCTTTGCAGCATTCCAGAAAACTGACATTCCGGATTCCCCAGAGAGAAGCCAAGAGAGAGAGAGAGAGAGAGAGAGAGAGAGAGAGAGGGAGGGAGGGAGGGAGGGAGGCTGGGGGGTTTCTTTCCTCCCCCCAACCCCTAACTAGGCAAGCCTCCTTCACCATCACATTGGCAAATGCAATATTCAGAGAGAGAAATCAACCCCAAATTTGTTGTTGTTGTTTAGTCGTTTAGTCGTGTCCAACTCTTCGTGACCCCCTGGACCAGAGCACGCCAGGCACTCCTGTCTTCCACTGCCTCCCGCAGTTTGGTCAAACTCATGCTGGTAGCTTCGAGAACACTGTCCAACCATCTCGTCCTCTGTCGTCCCCTTCTCCTTGTGCCCTCCATCTTTCCCAACATCAGGCTCTTTTCCAGGGAGTCTTCTATTCTCATGAGGTGGCCCAAGTCTTGGAGCCTCAGCTTCAGGATCTGTCCTTCCAGTGAGCACTCAGGGCTGATTTCCTTCAGAATGGATAGGTTTGATCTTCTTGCAGTCCATGGGACTCTCAAGGGTCTCCTCCAGCACCAGAATTCAAAAGCATCCATTCTTCAGCGACCAGCCTTCTTTATGGTCCAGCTCTCGCTTCCATACATCACTACTGGGAAAACCATAGCTTTTACTATACGGACCTTTGTTGGCAAGGTGATGCCTCTCCTTTGCCAACAAAGGTCCGTATAGTTAGGAGGGGCTTTTTTTCTTCTAGGCCTTGTTTTCTGGGGGGAAGATTTGGTGGTGATTTATTTTTTTTAATTGCAAACTTTATTGAATTAAAGAAGAGAAGAAGAAGAGAGTTTTGGAGTTGATATCCCACTTTATCACTACCCAAAGAAGTCTCAAAGCGGCTAACAATAAAACAACAACAACAATGGCTAAGCATAAAGCGTTGTCTTCCAGATGCAAAGTCTTGTATGTAGTCATCCACATGGCATTGAAACACACTAAGGAAATCTCTGATATTGCAGATTAAGTCCACACCCAAAGGATACGCTTCAATCTCTAGAGCGTTAAAATAATTTCTCCTTATTCGCTGCTGCGACTGAGAAGGAAGGGAGATTACAGTGGTACCTCGGGTTACATACGCTTCAGGTTACAGACGCTTCAGGTTACAGACTCCGCTAACCCAGAAATAGTACCTCAGGTTAAGAACTTTGCTTCAGGATGAGAACAAACCCATCTTCCTTTGTTTTTCCTCTGATCACCGTCCGATGGTGAGTTAAGTGCCTCCATAAGTACTATATTCCACTTATATCTAGAGCATTAAGATAATTTCCCTTTAGCGGCTGCTGTGACTGAGAAAGAAGGGAGATTACTGTGCTATGGCTAATAAACTGATATAAATTGAGAAATGGAGATTTGAAATTGACCGGGTGCCCAGGAAACAGCGAATGGAAATAAAGGCACCAGGACAGTGGTCTAAGAAGGTATTGGCGTAGCAGTTGGTTTCAGTTCTTATTTTTCCACTTTTCTGTTCAGTCGCCTGCATTCCCACCACAATTTGCAGTTATTATTAAAGTCTCTGTGAAAATCCATCAGCGTTTGGGTACAACTTTCCTCTAACATACAAAGGTTTATATTGATCTTATTTCTATTTACATTATTTCTAAGCCGCTCTTCCTTGAAAGTTTTCAACCCCAGAGCAGGGAACAAAGCAATAACAAACAAACAGAGATAGAAACAATGTGCAAAAAGGACAAAATCATTATAAACAGGACCAATAAACAACTAAGAAGCAAAATCCCAACACAATGTAATATTTCCAATTTAAGAAACTTCCAAGTATATGCAATTTTGCTTATTTTTGACATTTCTGAAAAGCAAATTTTTGAAAAGCAAATTTCCCCTAATATACAGTAACTGCATGTTTATTAAAGCTTCCATAGAGTGCATTTTCCAGGCCACATTCACACCCTGCATTCAATGAACCATGCTGCCACTTTAAACAGTCACAGCTTCCCCAAAGTCTCCTGGGAGTTGTAGTATCTTCAGGGTGCGGAGAGTTATTTTGGAGATCCCTATTCCTTTCACAGACCTATAATTTCCAGAGGGGTTTAGCAAGCAATCCCTTTCCACAGGGAGCTCTGGGAATTGTAGTTCTGGGAAGCAAGGGTTAGAGGGGGTCTCCTAACAAATCTCAGAAGTCTTGAACTACAGCTCCCAGAATCCTTTTGGGGGGAAAGAAGCGAGGGCCGTTTAAAGTAGTATCACAGCACTTTGAATGGATGGTGTTAATGAGGCCAAGTTTCCACCTTTAGGGAGTGCTGGGAAGGTGGGAAAGATTTGAACTCAAGGGACTGATTGCCTCAGTGTGAGACAGCTTTGCATTTAGTTCAGCCCATGAGGACTAGAAGCTTAGATTTTTTTTAGTGGAATGGCTTGTATCAGCCCTCCCGCATGGCTGTTGCTCGTTGGCTTGGAGGTAGCAGTCAAACCGAGCGAGGTAGGAGTCCCATGATTCAGAGGCTGGTGCAAACGGCGGTAGAGGCACAAGTGAAGCCATGATTCCGATGCCGGCGTGAAGGGCGATGGATGGAACACAGTGCTCTAGCCAGAACAGTCAGCTCTGAATTGGTTCTGTTCAGTGATTTCGCTTGGTGTTTCAGTTCAGTGATTCAGCTCAGCTCAGCTCAGAGAGTGGGCGCATCTGGCTGTGCTCTGATGTCCATCGATCCCATCTTCGTCACCAGTGTTAAGTTGTGGGCGAACATATCAGACGACACAGCGATTCTTCTTGTTTATTCACAGGCCAGAACAGAACTGAACTGAAGGGTTCAGCCAGCCTGCTTATATAGAGCTCCAGCACAACGTAACTGTAACAACTTTCTGTAACTATCCAATCACTGAACGTCACTTTTGACCCCTTATTTGCATATGTGGACCTGAACTGTCTACAGTATCCCCCTGCTGGCCCAGGGTGAGAACTTCAGTACATAACAGAATGGATGGTGTTAATGCGGCCAGAGTTTCCACCTCTGGGAGTGCTGGGAAGATGGGAAAGATTTGAACTCGAGGGACCGATTGCCTCAGTGTGAGACAGCTTTGCATTTAGTTCAGCCCATGAGGACCAGAAGCTTAGATTTTTTTTAGTGGGATGGCTTGCATCAGCCCTCCTGCGTGGCTGTTGGCAGATCATCACCAACAAACACACACACACACACACACACACACACAGAGAGAGAGAGAGAGAGAGAGAGAGAGAGAGCTGTACCCCTCTAAAGGGAGCTGGCTTTGGAGAAATTGGTTTTCCAAGCTCTGATTAATGACCAGGCCACCTGTCCGTGGAAATCTCTGCTCAGCTGACATTTTAAAACAGCCCCTCGCTTGCCTCTGACCTCACCTGTTCCGGGTGGTCTTTTGAGGGTCACTGAGGGCGTACCTAGAGGCGAAAAGGTCAGAGGGAGCAGTTTCTGGAAAGACGCCTTTCGCCCCTGCTCCCCACAATCTCCCAGCCTCTTCCAAGACAGCTGAGGAGCTCCTCGTTTTAAAAATATCATGTAAGGGCCTGCCAAATATTTTCCCCTCTCTTGGAGAGTGAAAAATCAAGGAAATCTTAATTTTTCTGTGTGGCTGGGGGTGTCATTGTAGATTTGAGATGCATTTAGGACATTTTTAACCAAGGCTGGTCTTGCGTAGAACTACGTTTCTGGGCCAGTTCTTCAGGGCGACAGGTACCTCTGAGCATGCGCAGAGTGCTCCTCCGCTAGTTATTTGCTTAGCTGGTAAAAATGCTTGATATGAGTCCCCTGAGCAGTTCACAACTCCAAAACCTTCATTAAAAACCGATAAAAGAGAGTTTAAATATAAACAAAACCTGCAATTTTAAGATAATGATGCAGAATTAAATGGCATGTTAAAAGTGTGTGTGTGATTGACAGCTTCTAGATCAGGGACGGCGATAACACACACACATTTCAGGACCAGGAAGCAGTGGCGTAGCGTGGGTTGTCAGCACCCGGGGCAAGGCAAGTAATTTGCGCCCCCTAACCTGTGGATTTGCGCCCCCTAACCCGTGGATTTGCGCCCCCTAACCAATGGATTTGCCCTAACCCCAGATGTTGCGCCCGGTGCGGCCCGCCCCCCCTGCACCCCCCACGCTACGCCACTGCCAGGAAGCAAATGTGGCCCTCCAGACCTCCCTATCAGGCCCTTGGAACTCTTCTCAGGCCACACCCACTCCCCTAGGCCACGCCTCCTCTCCCCAAGCCACTCCTCAAGCCAGCCCCTCTTCAGTGTTTTTTGATTGCCCGAAATGCATGCTTGGTAAAATGTAAAGGTTGCCATGTGCCCGTAATTTCGCAGATATAGCTGGTGGAAATCACTGAGATGTCTGGAGAAATCTAGACGCATGTAGATTTCGGCGAATTTCCTTGAAAACAGCTCAAACAGCTTTGCCAAAAAAATAAAAGCTCAATAAGCTTGGTTTTCACGTTCTGAAATATGGCAACCCTATGATAAATGAGATTTGTATATTGTCCTCCATTCAAAGATTGCAGGGCAGTTTGCAACATAAAAATACAAAATTCATAATGAAAGAAAAGCAAACCCATATTTCACGCCCCCCATGAACACAGTTTAAAACACCATCGATTTTTTTTAATCGGCCAAAGATCTGGGAGAAGAGGAATGTTTTTACCTGCCTCCTAAAGATATTCAAAGAGCATCGCACCAGCAGGGAGCCACTGCAGAGAAGGCCCTGTCCTTGCTTTGCCTTCCTCCGCAACTCTTGCTTACCTGGATGGAGAAAAGAGAGGGGTATATTTCATCTTCTGTGCACAAGGCAAACTTCACAACCCTGCACACATTTCCTTTGGCTCCCCCGCCACTCGCCCCCCAAGCTGCCCAGAAGGGAATGTGGTCTGCTCCCCCAGCAGCTGCTGTTCTAGCCAATGAAAGCTGCCTTCGCAACAGGTGTGATTTGCCCTAACCCTAACCCTAACCCTTAAAGCCCTAAATGCCCTCGGTCCAGTATACCTGAAGGAGCGTCTCCACCCCCATCGTTCAGCCCAGACACTGAGGTCCAGCGCCGAGGGCCTCCTGGCGGTTCCCTCCCTGCGAGAAGCAAAGCTACAGGGAACCAGACAGAGGGCCTTCTCGGTGGTGGCACCCGCCCTGTGGAACGCCCTCCCACCAGATGTCAAAGAGAACAACAACTACCAGACATTCAGAAGACGTCTGAAGGCAGCCCTGTTCAGGGAAGTTTTTAATGTGTCACATTTTAGTATATTTTTGGTCTTTGTTGGAAGCCGCCCAGAGTGGCTGGGGAAACCCAGCCAGATGGGCGGGGTACAAATAATAAATTATTACAGTGGTACCTCGGGTTAAGAACTTAATTCATTCTGGAGGTCTGTTCTTAACCTGAAACTGTTCTTAACCTGAAGCACCACTTTAGCTAATGGGGCCTCCCGCTGCTGCCACGCCACTGGAGCACGATTTCTGTTCTCATCCTGAAGCAAAGTTCTTAACCCGAGGTACTATTTCTGGGTTAGCAGAGTCTGTAACCTGAAGCATATGTAACCTGAAGTGTATGTAACCCAATGTACCACTGTATTCTTATTGCTGCAGAAAACCCACTGCTCTGTTCTCTGATGAGGACTAGAATCTTGATGCTTTCTGGCTAAACTCTCTGGCTCCTTCCCAATTGGTGGCCTCCCTTCTTGTGCGCCGGAGACGACAGCTGCGCTGAAGAATGTGCTGTGCACAGTTCCCTGTCTTTTTCTCAGGGCCTCAAATCCCAGTTGGGCTAACCTCCTGAGACCTCTCCTTGCGGAAGGCAGGCAGTCAGCCAGCAAGGGGTTAAGAGTAGGATGTTCCCAAACAATACTATGGGGGGGTGCAAGGAGGCGGCAGCAGCGGCGTTGGGGGGGGGAGACCTCCCTCCCTCCAGACTCTTCTTGGGCCTCCAGACTCGAAAAAACAAGAACACAAGGTCAACGCAGGAACTTATTAATCTGCCTGTGTGACGCCAGGCCTGGCCATAATTTTACGCGGATAATTAACTCCTTCCCGGACGAGGAAACGGGAGGGTCGCGTGTCACCCGGACCCGGCTCTTTCGCGCGGACGTGGCCGCGGCTGGACGGAGCCGCTTTTTCGCCTTCGCTTCCTGGATTCCCAGGCCACAGGCGGTGGCCACCCCCCCATTCCGACTCCATCTGGGACACAGGAATCGGAGGGTACCACAGAGGGCATCTAGTTCAACCCCCTGCTGCAATGCAGGGATCGCAAGCTAAATAAGTCCTGGTAGCGCTGTGGATTAAACCACAGAGCTTAGGGCTTGCCGATCAGAAGGTTGGTGGTTCGAATCCCTGCGAGGGGGTGAGCTCCCGTTGCTCAGTCCCTGCTCCTGCCAACCTAGCAGTTTGAAAGCACCTCAAAGTGCAAGTAGATAAATAGGTACCGCTCCGGCGGGAAGGTAAACGGCGTTTCCGTGCGCTGCTCTGGTTCGCCAGAAGCGGCTTAGTCATGCTGGCCACATGACCCGGAAGCTGTACGCCGGCTCCCTCGGCCAATAAAGCGACATGAGCGCCGCAACCCCAGAGTCAGCCACGACTGGACCTAACGGTCAGGGTTCCCTTTACCCTTTACCTTTAGATGGCCACACAGCTGCTGCTTTAAAAACTCCAGTGGCGGAGAGTTCCAAGGTCAGAGAATCTTGGAACCAGAATCTAGGCTAGTCCCTTGCAATGCAGGAACCACAGTTAAGAATCCAAGGCTCCTGGGGTGTGTTTGTTTGTTCCTTAACCTTCCTCCAGGGGTTCAAGTACAAAACGAAGGGAGCTTCCCCTCCGCTCCATCGCTACGGAGTCTGCTATGAGGAAAGGTTGCAGCAGATGGAGATATTAAGGTTAGAGAAAAGGCACCACGACATAAAATGATACAGGTCGTCTTCCTCTCTCTGTTAACTCCAATGAAGCTGAATGCTGAAGAGTTCTGATCGCGGCAAAATGGAAGAGTAATGAAATCCCCTCTACACAAGATTGGATCCAAAAGCTGACAGAATATGCCGAATTAGACGGTCTATCAGAAAAAATAAAGAATAAATCAAAACGGGAATTTGTTTCAAAATGGGAGGTTTTCAAAGAATATTTGAAAAATAAGTATAGTAGTTTAAATTCTGTTGCAGCATTCGAGGAACTTCAGTAATAGTTGCAAGGTAGATATACGAAATTAGATATGTTAAGAAAAAGTTTAATTATGTTAAAAGTGTGTATTGGCAATAAGTAATATGAAATCGAAATATGGAATAGATGGGAGGTTGGGTCTTTAGTGTTAAGACCAATATTTGTTTTATTGTTTCTCAAGAAAATTATGTGTCTATGGTTATTCCTGTGTGTAATTTGGTATTTGTGTTTTTTTTCTTCTTCTTGCTGTATAAAACAAAAAAACAAACAAAACAAAAAAGAAGCTGAATGCTGGGAGACTCAGGACAAAGACAAGAAACTCCTTCGCCATGCGGTGCATTGTTAACCTGTGGAACTCCCTCCCACATGAGGCAGCCATGGCCAAGTGGCTTTAAAAGAGAATTGGGCAAGTTCATGGAGGAGGAGGAGAGAGCTATTGACTGTGCCCTGCCCTATACATTTGGGGGCAGCAATGCTTTGGAATGATGTATGGAAGTGAGAGCTGGACCATAAAGAAGGCTGATCGCTGAAGAATTGATGCTTTTGAATTCTGGTGCTGGAGGAGACTCTTGAGAGTCCCATGGACTGCAAGAAGAACAAACCTATCCATTCTGAAGGAAATCAGCCCTGAGTGCTCACTGGAAGGACAGATCCTGAAGCTGAGACTCCGATACTTTGGCCACCTCGTGAGAAGAGAAGACTCCCTGGAAAAGACCCTGATGCTGGGAAAGATGGAGGGCACAAGGAGAAAGGGATGACAGAGGACGAAATGGTGGGACAGTGTTCTCTGTCCAGCATGAGTTTGACCAAACTGTGGGAGGCTGTGGAAAACAGGAGTGCCTGGCGTGCTCAGGTCCAGGGGGTCACAAAGAGGCTGACACGACTAAACGACAAAATTATAATTTGGAATAATTTTCCTACGTTAAGAGCTGTTCAACAGTGGAACGGTCTCCCCTGGGAGGTTGTGGAGGTCTTCAAGGAGAGGTTGGGTCATGGATGCTTTAGTTGAGATTCCTGCATTGGAAAGGGTTGGACTAGATGACTCTAGCGTCCCAGGAAAGGAGGAGGAAGAGGGTAGGCCAGAGGGTGGGATTCTGTCAGGCCAAATGGAAATCACAAATGATAGGGAGGGAGGGCCTGGCGTGCTCTGGTCCATGGGGTCACGAAGAGTCGGACACAACTAAACGACTAAACAACAACAACAATGCTTTGGAATACCAGTTGCTGGAGACCGGAGGGTTTTCCTGCTCAAATTGGGCTTCCCTTTGGGGCCATTGGTTGGCCACTGTGGGAACAGGGAACAGGATTAGTCAGCCCCCCCCCCCCAGCCTGATCCAGCAGCTCTCCTGACGTTTTCCTGCATCTCTCTTCCCATCCCCTTTATTTTTTAAAAAAACACGTCTTCCTCAGGACTCTGAAAGCCAAGTGTCAGCCTCAGGTCGGGCTGTAAATTACTCCCAATTCCCCTTCTCCTGCTGGAGCCTGACCTGATCTTGACACACTGCTTGTCGTTCCCCCATTCCGCTCCCTCTTTTTTTAATGTCTCTGTGACAGGCCCACGACGGCTGGCCGTCCATCCATCCTCACCTGGGTTGCGAGCCAAGACCCATCCCTGCAAGGTCTTTGTGTCGCTTTTGGCTCTGCGGAAAGGGCAGGGGGACAGACTGGGCATCGCTTGACCCTTCCCTCCTCCACCCTGTGCCCGGACGTCTTCCAGATTTTCATCATAATAAGAAACAATAATTTTTTATTTATACCCCGCCCTTCCCTGTTCAGAAAACCGGGCTCAGGGTGGAAACCACCCGGGCTCTGGGTGGTTTCCAACAAAATATTAAAATACAGTGCTCTGTTAAACATTAAAAACTTCCCCAAACAGGGCTGCCTTCACATGTCTTCTAAATGTCAGGTAGTTGTTCTTCTCTTTGACATCTGGTGGGAGGGTGTTCCACAGGGCGGGCGCCACTACTGAGAAGGCCCTCTGCCTGGTTCCCTGTAACTTGGCTTCTCACAAGGAGGGAACCGCCAGAAGGCCCTCGGAGCTGGACCTCAGTGTCCGGGCTGAACGATGGGGGTGGAGACGCTCTTTCAAGTATACAGGACCCAGACCGTTTAGGGCTTTAAAGGTCAGCACCAACACTTTGAATTGTGCTTGGAAATGTACTGGGACCATCCCCTTTCTTGTCTTTTGGAATCCATTGGTTTGGGTCCTACCCTGCGGAGCAGCAGAAAGCAAGCTTGATCCAATTTCCGCGGAACAGCCCTTGAGATACGTAAAGATCTTAGCCTCCTCTTCTCCAGGTTAAACATGCCCAGCTCCTTCAACCGTTCCTCATCAGGCTTGGTTTCCAGACCCTTGATCATTCCAGTTGCCCTCCTCTGCACACCTTCCAGCTTGTCATAAGAACAAAGTAAGTGTCTACTGGATCAGGCCACAGGGGGCCCATATGGTCTGGCATCGCCACCCAGTTTCCCCCAGTGGGATGCCAGCAAGCAGGATTCGAACACAAGAACAACTCTCGCCTCCTGCCGTTTCCAGTAATTGGCATTGCTGCCTTGAACTGTGGTTAAAACGCTTCTTAAACTGCGATACTGAGAACTGGACCCAGGACTCCAGGTGGGGTCTGACCAAGGCAGAAGAGAGCAGTACTATTCCTTCCTGGATCTGGACCCTAGACTTCTGTCAATGCAGAAAGGCATTAGCTTTTCTCGCTGCTGCATCACACGGTTGGCTCACCGTTACGTCTCAATCCTTTATTAACCGGGTTTCTTTCTGTATCCTCTTAGAGCCGCTGCTTCCTACTTGACGTGACACATCCTTTTTTTTTTTACAATTAGCTCCTCTCAATCATTCTCTCCCCCCATTCCCCCCTTTTACAATTCAGATTGTCACAGCTTTTGACAAGCCTTCGCACAGATTTATTCCCTTTGCCTTAACAATGGGGTGTCTCTCTTTAAACAAAGCAGCCCGTTACCTTGAGCCAGGAATCATGCTTAATTGTTTTTTCCGCTCCTTCTCCTTCTCAACTTTACCATGTTATTATCAGCCTGCAAAGCCTGCTGCATCTGTGTTTTCCAAGCCTGGGGATTCCAGCCCCTGCAGATCTTATTTTGAAAAGGACACTTAACTATTATCGATCCTTTTCATTATTTTGATGCATCCGAGGCCTACATAATACAAAACATCTCTCAGCAGCTTCCAGCAATAATGGGCTTTCCCCACGAGCGACAGAGTCTTAAATGCATTCCTCGCTTTTGTGATTTGGGCTGTTTTTAATTATCTTGTGGGTGAAACGCTTTGAGACAGTGGTTTAGAAGGCGATTAATATTAGTGTACTGGAAGAAGCAAAGATGACCAGTGTTGAAGCAATGATTCTTCAACATCAACTTCGCTGGACTGGTCAATTCCTGATGATCGTCTTCCAAAGCAACTACTCTATTCCAAACTTAAAAATGGAAAGCGTAATGCTGGTGGTCAACAAAAGAGGTTTAAAGACTGTCTCAAGGCAAATCTTTAAAAATGTAGTATAAACACTGACAATTGGGAAACACTGGCCTGCGAGCGCTCCAGTTGGAGAGCAGCCTTTACCAAAGGTGTCATGGACTTTGAAGACACTCAAACTCAGGATGCAAGGGAGAAATGTGCTAGGAGGAAGGCACGCTTGGCAAATCCACACCGTGATCAACTCCCGCCCGGAAACCAATGTCCCCACTGTGGAAGGACGTGTGGATCCAGAATTGGCCTCCACAGTCACTTATGGGCTCATTGTTAAAACTGTGTTTATGGAAGACAATCTTACTCGGCTACGAGGGATCGCCGAAGAAGGAGGAAGAGGAGGATCTGTGAGAGACCAGGGTTCGAATATTCCCACTCGGCCACGAAGTTCAGTGGGTATGACCTTGGGGGATAATCACAGCCTCTCTCAGCCTAACCTCCCTCACAGCTTGGGCTCACGGAATATTATTACATGATGTTATCGCTGAACATTATTACATAATTGGATCACCGCATAGGATTCCTTACTCAATCGGATCAGTGAATATGGATCAGTGAATATTATCACATGTTGCTTTTATTGCATTGCATTGTAAATCGGATCATTCTAAAGCCACCTGGAATGTTTACAGATTAAAAAGGGGAAGAAAGAAACAACCACCAGCTTGCCTTTTTAAAAAAACAAACAGACCAAAAAACCGCAAATCTAGTAGTGACAACAAGAAGGTAGATCAAATGGAGGATCTTGCTTTGTCTGTGTCTGAGTGAATTGCTGATCTGAAGGCGGATGACAGCTGAATGGGGGGGGGATGTAGAGCAAAAGAAAAGCGGGGTGGGGGGTGCTGAGGCGGGAGGAGGGACCGAAAAAGAATAAGGCAGGCATGCAAGGAAACGGAGGAAGGGGGACGGAGGGGAAACTGAGGCAGGGCAGAGAAGAACAATGAAATGAAGACGAGAGAAATGAAATGAAAAGAAAGAACAGGCAGGGTAAAAAAAAACACAGATAAAGAGAAAATCTTATAATTAATAATAATTTATCATAATGTATTGCCCAATCTCAAGGGACGTGGGTGGCGCTGTGGGTTAAACCACAGAGCCTAGGACTTGCTGATCAGAAGGTCGGTGGTTCAAATCGCCGCAAGGAGGTGAGCTCCCGTTGCTCGGTCCCAGCTCCTGCCAACCTAGCAGTTCGAAAGCACGTCAAAGTGCAAGTAGATAATTAGGTACCGCTCCGGCGGGAAGGTAAACGGCGTTTCCGTGCGCTGCTCTGGTTCTCCAGAAGTGGCTTAGTCATGCTGGCCACATGACCCGGAAGCTGTACGCCGGCTCCCTCGGCCAGTAAAGCGAGATGAGCGCCGCAACCCCAGAGTTGTCTGCGACTGGACCCAATGGTCAGGGGTCCCTTTACCTTTACTTTACCTTATTGCCCACTCTCAGGGCTGCCTGTCCATGACTTGCCTCTGGTGGCAAGACCCACAGGGGCAGCAGATTTGGCCTCCAAGCAATGCATCGTTCCTGATGTAGATCTTCACTCCCTGCTTCTCCCCTGCTGGGGCAGGCCTCGTTTTTTGGCGTTTGCCTCAGGCGCCAAAATATCTTGGGCCTGCTCTGCCTGCCCTTCACCCTAAAGATCCTCAGGTGGATTGCAGCAGTTAAACCACAATATGAAAACGAGTTTAAAAACAACTTACACTCAGGCGGGTCCATAAATATGCACCTTGAGTGCTGAGAGAGGAAAGGGGGAAGAAACGGTGGAAATGAGGCAGGGAGGAATAAAGAGCAGGAAAGTGAGGGGAAACAAAGGAAAGAGATAGTGTGGTGTAGTGGTTAGAGTTGTTATACCAGGGTCTGGGAGCCCTGGGTTCAAGTTCCTCCACCCAGCCGCGTCTGCCACCTGGAGCACGAAAAGGTGAGATGTAAATGTAACTTTTTTTTTATTTAGAATGCAACTATATACTATAGTTATAATGCAACTTTATACTATAGTTATAAGCTCATAGAACTGCAGAGTTTGAAGGGATCCTGGGGGTCATCTAGTACAACCCCCACGATGCTTTGGCTAATTAATAATAAGCCACGAAATTAAAAGACACCCGCTTCTTGGGAGAAAAGCCATGACAAACCTAGACAGCATCTTAAAAAGCAGAGACATCACCTTGCCGACAAAGGTCCGTATAGTTAAAGCTCTGGTTTTCCCAGTAGTGATGTATGGAAGTGAGACCTGGACCATAAAGAAGGCTGATCGCCGAAGAATGGATGCTTTTGAATTCTGGTGCTGGAGGAGACTCTTGAGAGTCCCATGGACTGCAAGAAGATCAAACCTCTCCATTCTGAAGGAAATCAGCCCTGAGTGCTCACTGGAAGGACAGATACTGAAGCTGAGGCTCCAAGACTTTGGCCACCTCATGAGAAGAGAAGACTCCCTGGAAAAGACCCTGATGTAGGGAAAGATGGAGGGCACAAGGAGAAGGGGACGACAGAGGACAAGATGGTGGGACAGTGTTCTCGAAGCTACCAGCATGAGTTTGACCAAACTGCGGGAGGCAGTGGAAGACAGGAGTGCCTGGCGTGCTCTGGTCCAGGGGGTCACGAAGAGTCGGACACGACTAAACAATTAATAATAATAATAATAATATGAATGAAGGAATGAATAAATACATAAATAAGAAAAATGCTTTGGGTAATAAATAATAATAACAATAATAATAATAATAATAGAATGAATGAATGAATAAATAAATAAATAAAAATAAAGAAAGACCGAGAGGAAACTGAGGCAAAGGGCACGGAACGCGAGGAACACGCTCTCCCTTTTAAAAACCATTCTCGGCTGGAGCCACGCCCCTCCTTCCGCGCCCCAGCCAATGGCAGCGGCTTCCCTTTCGCCGGAGCGCTACATTCGCTTCCTTATATGGTGCGCCGCGCCTTATAAGGCGCCGCCTCGTCGCCATGGCCACGTTGTCAATGGGTCTCTATCTCTCCGCGCCCCCCGCATCCCTCCCGCGGAGCACGTGACCCGAGGCAGCAGGAGAAGCAGCGGCGGCGGAGAAGCGAAATTGACAAGCGGAGACGGAGGAGCGACGCTGCTGCTGCCGCCGCATCTCTCGGAAAAGAAAAGTTCCTCGCCCCCTCCGCCTCTCCCTTGTCCCTAGGATTTATTTATTTTATTTTTTTTAAAGCCAGTTTTGAGGGAAGCGGGGGAGGAAAAAAATAAAAATTAAATTAAATTCCGAAGCATTGTCCGGCGGCTTGCGCGGGCGGGAGCTGCGCGCGGGCGCAACTTCAGGATCGGGGCCGCCGCGCTGCGCGCAAAAGAAGAAACTGCTGGTTTTTTTGCACTGGAGGGAGAAGCGCAAGGAGCAGCCTCGAGCCCCCCAGGCGGAATTTGCTTCAAAGAAAAGAAAAGGAAAAAAAAGAGAGAGAAAACCATCAATTTCTTCTCCAGGATTCCGAAGGAGAATTAAAAGCGATTTTCGAGCAGGTCTGGGTACTACCCTCCTTTTTCCTCTTCCTTTCCGATAAAGGAGATGTTTTTCCCCTCGCTTTGGGATGGTATTATTATTATCAAACCTTATTTTATCTTGGTGGTTTTGCTTGTGGTTAAGTCATTGCTGCCCACTCTGACAGATAGGAATTTATTTTTGAATTTATTTGGGGGTGCAGTGGTAAGTCGAAGGAGCGCTGCCTATTTTTTTTGTCTTCCAGTTGGAGAAGAAAAGCTTTTCCTTATTTCTGGGGCGCTTTCCCCTTTTCAGGTAGAAAATGACACGAGGCAACATCGTGCTATAGGCACACCTACCTGTGAGCTTTACTCCCTCCTAAAGTAGCGAGCTCCTCCGCTGACTGCAAGGGTGCGCGCTTACTCCTGAGTAAACGGGTGAAGGTTTGTGCCGTGTTAGGAGCGATTTATCCCCACCCTCTCCCGCAAAAGCAAGACAGGATAATGAGGACTCCCGCAAAAGAAAAATTAAAAAGAAAGAACTTTCGTTGGGGAAAAATATATGAGAGTTTGCAGAACAGGCAGAAACTTCACAAATTGATTTTTGCACTCTTTAAAAACCCCCACACGATTTAAACAGTACAGATTTGATGTTAGTTGCTTGCAATAATGATGTCTAAGGATGGCTTTTGGTGTTCAGCTGAAAAACAAAAAACTTGCCCACGCATCTGTACTGGCATCACTTGCTAGGATTATTAATAATTATTTCTGTGGGATGAAATTATGGTAATTCAAAACGAGTTTAATGCTACTAAATATTCTGTTATAATTAAAGAAATAATTATATGTAATTTCTGCAGCAGGATTTGACATCTGTTAAAAATATTACTAATGCTAATAAAGTTGCTTTAATTGTAATAGGGTGAAAGCTTAACACAATTGTGTATAGACAGTGGCATGAATATTTATTAAATATGGACTGTTGTTACTAATGACCGTTAATGTCTAGAGAACGAAACAGGATCTAATAATATTAGCAACAATAGTGTTATCAACAGTAATCACTAGTAATTTTATTAGCAGCAATCTAATGCTGTTAATCATGATGTATCAATTACCATTACCTGTAAAAATAGCAACGTATTAATAGGAATATATTGCTAATAATGTACAATATTGCTTTTAACAGTGCTGCATTACTGATATTACAGATTTTGCAGGTAGCAATATCAATACAATTAGATGCCATTTCTTCCTGCGCAAAGCTTTTAAGAAATATAATTTATTATTCAATGGACATTCCTTGCTATAGGGGGAAATGACATTTATTCATAAATATATTATTAGGAGGTGGTTGGAGATAATAAATTCTTCGGAGGGTTGGTAAAATGAATATCATTTTAATTCTTGCTACGCTTGGAAAAAGACAAATTCTCTCGCCCCCCCCCCCCAAATCCCTCATTGATCTGTAGATGATCTTCATCAGCTGTATTTAATACCTTGATCAGGGGTCAATAGGAGAATAAAGATATATACAGAGGTTCAGAGTTAAACCCACATGCTCCCTGATCCTAAAAATAGTCCACCGGAATAGATCTGTCTCATTCATGCAAGCCACTTTCTCTGTTGCTAGAGAAACTCTCTCTCCTTGAAAACTGAAATCCGAATGCCTGTTGATTTTGACCATAGAAAGGACAGAATGGGGAGGGAAACAGAGGATAGATTGGGGTCTTTGCCCTGGCTTAGATGGATTCAATTTGCCCACACCCCAAAGGCAGAAGCACCCTAAAACCCCAGAGACAGGCATTTCTGGTGATGAAACATCCATCCCAGAGACAGTTTCGGATGAAGGCTCTCCCTCTCTTTCGGAAGTCCATCAAAATCTGATGGATCGTTTCTTTGGAGCCACAATCATTTTATAAAATAATATTTTCTGGGGGGAGTACCAGGGAACTATCTCTCAAAGACTTGCTTGTTGCATTTTCTGTTCCTTTTGGGACACCGCTGCCTTAAAAGGCAGATAAACAGCCCCCAAAAGGCTGTCTTAAGATGTCGTATATTTTACACTCGATGGGAATGTGAACTTTAGACAACGGGGATGGGAGTTGTGTGGCTTCTGGTTTTTCCTTCGCCTTCCTTGCACAATGTTTGCTGAGCTCTCTTCTTAAACTAACCCCTTGCACCTTTTCTCTCTCCCTGTCCTTCCTCTCCTTAAAAAAATAAAACCCTGTGCACAGATCTGTCAGGATTTGAAAGCCTGCTAGCAGCTGCCGCCTCGCTGGAAGAAGTTTTCGCTCTGGTTATGGGCACCTTTTTCGGAGTCCTTATAACCCTGTGTGCTTTCCATCCTCTGGCGACTGAAGACCCAAGATTCCTTCCCTTCGCTCTGCTGGGCTTCTGCCAAATCAAGACATTGTGATCTTCTTTCTCCAGCGAAGAAGGCAGACCGCTTCTTTTGGGAAGACCCACAGGGAGGAAAATGGAGAGAGGCGACTGCAATTTCCCTTCCCTGCACTGATTCTTACTAGTGGGGATTTTGGGATTCCCCCTGCCGCTTTTGGAAGAACGGAAGAAAACCTTCGTTTATAGTTGCCTGCTCGGTCTTGTGGGGCGAGGAGTGGGGGAGAAGCTGCCAAAGACGCCCCTCCTTTCTTTCCTTATTCTTCTCTCTACCCTGCTCCCCCCTGCAAAGCATGCAGTTGTTTGCTCTTCTGCTGGAAAGTAGATTTATAACCCTGCTTTCTTCAGGATCTGTTTCATCCTCTTCCTCCTCTCTACCTGCTTCCTCCTTCTCTCGCTCCTTCACGCCTGGTCCCTTCCACCTTCTCCTCCTTCCCAAACCTCAGCTGCTCACCCCCTGCCCTTCTCCATTCCTCCTCCCTCCTCCTCATCCTTTCCTTCCTTCTCTCCCTCCTTTCTCCTCCTCTTGCCACCCGTTCCCCAGCCTTCCTGCCCATCTCATCCTTTCCTTCTCTCCCTAGCCATCATTCTCTTGCCCACTGCTGCCCCTTCTTGACCTCCCAGCCTCTGCAGCCAGCCCCATACCTCCTCCAACCAAATCCCCCCTCTGCTAGATCTCTCTCTAGCCCCCCGCAATTCTCACCCCCTTTCTCCCCTCCCACTCCCCTCCTTTCCTGCCCCTTCCTTACCACCCCTCTCCCAGGATGGCTCTGGTGGTGACCCCCTGGCAGGAAGAGCTTCCTGGCGTTCCTCCGGGGGTCCCGCCGCAGCTGCCAGCCCCAGCCCCCCAGGAGCCCAGCGGGGGCAGCAGCGGGGAGGGCAAGGCGTCGGCCTCGGCCGTGGACTGTTTGGTGTGCGGGGACAAGGCCAGCGGGAAGCACTACGGCCAATTCACCTGCGAGGGCTGCAAGAGCTTCTTCAAGCGCTCCGTGCGCCGCAACCTCAGCTACACCTGCCGCGCCAGCCGCCAATGCCCCGTCGACCAACACCACCGCAACCAGTGCCAGCACTGCCGCCTCACCAAGTGCCTCAAGGTCGGCATGCGCCGTGAAGGTGGGTTGCCTGAGGGGGGGGGGTGGTGTCCCATGCATCTCGTCCTCCTATCTCTCTTTCTCTGTTTTCTTGCAATCTCCCTCTCCTCCAGAGGCCAGTCTTCCATTTCTTCTTCTTCCCCTGTTTTTTCCTGTTCGGATCTCTCTTGCTCTTTCCTTTTCTGGAAGTTGTGACATCCCTTTACTTGCTCTCCTCCTCCCTGCTGCCTTAGGGCTCCTCCGGAGAGCAAGGGGAAGGAGCGTAGCTCAGTGGTCAGAGCAGCTGCTTGGCATTTAGAAGGTCCCAGGTTCCATCCCCGCTGGCAGAGGCTCTCTTGCCCTGGAGAGCGACTGCCAGTCAGTGCCAAAAGCACTGACTTTCCTGTGATCCTGGTTTTTCTTTTTCTGTGGATGTATTCTGCGAAATGTCATTGATGATGATAATAATAATAATAATAATAAGAAGAAGAAGAAGAATAATTTATACCATGCCCATCTGTCTAGGCTTCCCCAGCCACTCTGGGTGGCTTCCAAAAAAATATTAAAATACTGCAATACATCAAACACTAAACGCTTCCCTAAACAGGGCTGCCTTCAGATGTCTTCTAAAAGTCTGGTGGTTGTTGTTCTCTTGACATCTGGTGGGAGGGCGTTCCACAGGGCGGGCGCCACCACCGAGAAGGCCCTCTGCCTGGTTCCCTGTAACTTGGCTTCTCACAGTGAGGGAACTGCCAGAAGGCCCCCGGCGCTGGACCTCAGTGTCCAGGGTAAACAATGGGGGTGGAGACGCTCCTTCAGATATACTGGACCGAGGCCGTTTAGGGCTTTAAAGGTCAGCACCAACACTTTGAATTGTGCTCGGAAACGTACTGGGAGCCAATGTTGGTCTTTCAAGACTGGTGTTATATGGTCTCGGCGGCCGCTCCCGGTCACCAGTCTGGCTGCCACGTTCTGGATTAGTTGTAGTTTCCGGGTCACCTTCAAAGGTAGCCCCACGTAGAGCGCATTGCAGTAGTCCAAGCGGGAGATAACCAGAGCATCAATAGTCCTATTATTTATGTATTCATCTGTTACCTGCCCTTCAACCTAAGTTCCCAGGGCAGGTTCCACCAACGAAAACACAGTATTGAAACGGCTAACAATCGCAAAAATAACGTGGGCCCTAAAAGGATACGGCTTGAGTGTCAAAAGCACTTCATTCAGTTTATATATCCCACGCTTCCTCTCGAAGGAGCACAGGGTGGAAAACCTATCAATCATGTAGAAAAGCATTTGAGAAGAGAAAGAACATAAGCAGAGCCCGCCGGATCAGACCAATGGCTCATGTAGTCTAGAATCCTGTTCTCACAGTGGCCGGTCAGATGCCTCAATGGGAAACTTGCAAGCACAAAGTGCAACACACAAAAGCACCAGTGGCTCCTGTGGGAGGGAGTTCCGCAGTTTAATGATGCACTGTGTGAAAAAGTCTTCCCCTTTTCTCTGTCCAGGGATCTGAGGGTCGCCAGAAACAGTCTTCTTTAAGCCCCCAAATGGCAAGCTGGGTAAAGAGGGATGTTTCTAAAATCCCTCCTGAAAGTCGATTACGAGGGAGGTGGCCGCAACTTGCTTGGGAAGGCATTTCACAAATGGGGAGCCACCACCAAGGAGGCCCTGTCAATGCCAACTGGGCAGCCTCCAGTGGTGGCACCAAGGCCGCCTCTGCTGGTCTGAAATGCTTGATACTGGGAAAGGTGCTTTTTAAAAAGGTACTGGTGCCTTAGTGGCCAATGGTGCGTTAATGGCAGATAGATTTCTGCACAGGAACAGAATAATCTGTCTTATACGGAGTCCAACCACTGATCCATTTAGCTCACTATTGTCTCCGCTGACTGGAAGAGGCTCTCTGGGGTTTAAACAGGGATTAAATGTGGGATCTTCGGCATGCAAAGCAATCGCTCTACTCCTGAGCAACTGTCATTCCATTCAAAAATAAGAAGCTAGTCCTCATGGTTCTGAATAGAGGGTTGGTTTTAATTGGGAGCTGCCTTACACCAAGTCAGCCCCTATCTAGCTTTGTATTGTCTACACTGGCTGGCAGCAGCTCTCCAGGATTCCAGGCAAGGGGTCTCTTCCAGCGGTACCTGGGGATGGCAGGGATTGAACTCAGGACCTTGTGCATGCAAGGTCCTTGCTCTGCCACTGAGCTACGGCCTTTTCCTGAACCATCCACACATCATTTTGCCTTATTAGCTGCGTTCTACAGTGCTTCCTCAATGTCTGTGTATTATTGCCGCCCAAAGGGGCAAACTGCGATTCTTGCATTGTAGGGGGTTGGACTAGATGACCTTTGGGGGTGCCCCTCCAACTCTGCCATTCTATGAAAAGCAGGGCAAATAATTAAATCAGGCCTTTTGAGTTAAAGACTTGAGAAAACGATAAACTAAAATTGACAGGTTTGCGTACTTCCACCCCTGTCCTGATTTTGTTTATTTCTGCTCTCTGGGGGGAACCTGGTTTAATTTCAATTTATTTGTGGCATTAAAAGTGAGGAGGATTTCAGCAGGGAGTTCTGGGACTTGCAGCGACTGGGAACAAAGCAGAGTTTCTGCTGCGAAACCTTTGCAGCGGCAAACTCTGTCAAAAGGGAAACAGCTGCTCTGTCACTGTCCTGAAGCTGAATGCGGGGAATCTTCAGGACAGATAAAAGAATAATAATAATAATTATTATTATTTAGTATTTATACCCTGCCCATCCGGCTGGGCTTCCCCAGCCACTCTGGGCGGCTTCCAAAAAATAATAATAATTAAAATACTGTAATACATCAAACATTAAAAGCTTCCCTAAACAGGGCTGCCTTCAGATGTCTTCTAAAAATCTGGTAGTTGTTTTTCTCTTTGACATTTGGTGGGAGGGTGTTCCACAGGGCGGGCGCCACCACTGAGAAGGCCCTCTGCCTGGTTCCCTGGAACTTGGCCTCTTGCAGTGAGGGAACTGCCAGAAGGCCCTCGGAGCTGGACCTCAGTGTCCGGGTAGAACGATGGGGGTGGAGATGCTCCTTCAGGTATACAGGACCGAGGCTGTTTAGGGCTTTCAAGGTCAGCACCAACACTTTGAATTGTGCTCAGAAATGTACTGGGAGCCAATGTAGGTCTTTCAAGACCAGTGTTATGTGGTCTCGGCAGCCGCTCCCAGTAACCAGTCTGGCTGCCGTGTTCTGGATTAGTTGTAGTTTCCGGGTCACCTTCAAAGGTAGCCCCACACGTAGAGCGCATTGCAGTAGTCCAAGCGGGAGATAACCAGAGCTTTTTCACACAACACGTAGCTAGTCTCTGGAACTCCCTCCCACATGAGGGCAGAGGCAGCCACCAAGGCTTGAAAAGAGGACCGGGCAAATTGATGGAGGGGAGAGGGCTATTTGTCACTAGCACTAGCCCCTGTTGGCTACCAGCTGCTGTGGCTTTGCTCTGCCTCCAGCAAAGCTTCTGAAAGCCGGTTGCTGCAAATCGCAAATGCGGAGAGCACTGCTGTCGCACCCAGGCCCTCCTTCTGGGCTTCCAAAGAGGCATGTGGATGGTCACTGTGAAAAGAGGAGGCAGGACCACAAGGCCTCTACTTGACGTGACCCAGTCGCCTCGCTCTTCTGATGTCCTTACGGACCGGAGGAAGTCTATTTACGTCCCTAGTTTCTTACAGGTATTTGGCCTTGCTGAGGAGAGGATGTTGGACTAGACTGGACCCCTTTGGCCTCATCCAGCGGGCTCTTATTGCATTCTTAAAAGTAAAGGTAAAGGGACCCCCGACCATTAGGTCCACGGCCGACTCTGGGGTTGCGGCGCTCATCTCGCTTTATTGGCCGAGGGAGCCGGCGTGCAGCTTCCGGGTCATGTGGCCAGCATGACTAAGCCGCTTCTGGCGAACCAGAGCAGCGCACGGAAACGCCGTTTACCTACCCGCCGGAGTGGTACCTATTTATCTACTTGCACTTTGACATGCTTTCGAACTGCTAGGTTGGCAGGAGCAGGGACTGAGCAACGGGAGCTCACCCCATCACGGGGATTCGAACTGCCGACCTTCTGATCGGCAAGTCCTAGGCTCTGTGGTTTAACCCACAGCGCCACCTGCGTCCCATTCCATTCTTACGAGAGCGCTATGAAAAGTGCCTATGTGGGGACCCTAATTCTTCATCTTCCTTCCATCCCTCTTCTGCTTTCCCCGCCTCCCGTTTTCCTTTGTGACTCTCTCCCTTTTCTATCCTGCTTTCCGCCCGTTCCCCTTTTCTTCATTTCCCCCCAATTCCCTCCACGCCTCCTCTTTGCTTTCTCTCCTCCTTTTCTCCCTTTCTTTGCCTTCCTCTTCCTCTGCAACCCTTTTGCAAAGGCAGATCTTGATTATCTAGCTGTGCCCAACCACACGCCCATTGCTGAATCCTCCTCCTCTCTGCTCCTGCAATTTATTCCCTCGTTCCCCTTGATTCATAGCATCTTTGTCTTCCGAAGAACCTCCCAGGGTAGGACAGCATCTCTTCCTTTTCATCTTTCCCCTTCAAAGTTATTTACCTTTTCCCTTTCCTTCTCTCTGTCCTCCCTCTTCGTTTTCTTCTCTTTATTTTTTAAGGAATTGCTTCTTAAGGTCCAATTTCTTCCCCTCCGCATTTAAGCAGAGGGGCTCCTTTGCAAGACTATTGGATACATTAATAATGGCTGATGAGGCTACCAACATCTGCTAGCTACAATGGCTATTTTCTGCCTCCACTGCTGGAGGCAGTAAGTTAAAGGTAAAGGGACCCCTGATGATTAGGTCCAGTCGTGGCCGACTCTGGGGTTGCGGCACTCATCTCGCTTTAATGGCCGAGGGAGCCGGCGTACAGCTTCTGGGTCATGTGGCCAGCATGACTAAGCCGCTTCTGGCGAACCAGAGCAGCGCACGGAAACGCCGTTTACCTTCCCACCGGAGAGATACCTATTTATCTACTTGCACTTTGACGTGCTTTCAAACTGCTAGGTTGGCAGGAGCAGGGACCGAGCAGCGGGAGTTCACCCCGTCTCGGGGATTAGAACCGCTGACCTTCTGATTGGCAAGTCCTAGGCTCTGTGGTTTAACCCACAGCGCCACCCGCATCCCTTTTTGTTGGAGGCAGTAGCCGCTGAATAATAGCAGTTCCAGGAAACCACAGGGGGAAAAAGTGCCATGGCACTTGAATCTGCTTGGCCATTGTGGGAACATTTGCAGGATAAAAAGCTACAGGATTTCTGGGAAAGGTTTTGAGAAGTGCACAGGTTAGAAATGAAACCAGTGCAGCAGCTGCCCCAAAATATTTGCAGGCCCCCAGCAGCGTTTTTTAAAATCTTTTTTATATCTTTATTCATTTAAAATAAATGCATTTATGAAAAACAGATGTACATATAAGTAATCAAACATACAATCAAACAAACAAATAACAGAAAAATCAAACAAACCACCGCACTATAAGAAGATTATTATAATTATCATCATATATGCTCCTGGTATTGAACACAATTAGAAAATTTGTAGAAAAGAAATTTAAAACCAACTTCCAGTTAATCTCGCTGTACTTTGTCTATCCATTACTTTATACCGCACAGTTACTTGTATAATTTCTTTTTACCTCCTCCCTACAAATGTAGAAAACTATGGAGTAAAAGGAAACATCTTGGCAGAATTAGACTGAGCCCCCAGCCATGTTGAAAGCAGCACGGTGTCTGACCGCCCCAGTAGCAGGTAGAGAAACAAATAATCATGGCTCAGTGATAAAAATAATAATAGTTGTCTGGAGGGGGCAAAGGATTCTTGAAGGAGAGAGAATGCGGGAAGATTTGAGACAGCGTTTTCGGAGCTTGCTCACACAGCACAACCTGTGGAACTCCCTGCCACAAGAGGCAGGGACAGCAACCAACTTGGATGGCAATAATAATAATTTATTATTTATACCCCGCCCATCTGGCTGGGCTTCCCCAGCCACTCTGGGCGGCTTCCAAAAAAATATTAAAATACTGTAATACATGAAACATTAAAAACGTCTCTAAACAGGGCTGCCTTCAGATGTCTTTTAAAAGTCTGGTAGTTGTTGTTCTCTTTGACATCTGGTGGGAGGGCGTTTCACAGGGAGGGTGCCACTACTGAGAAGGCCCTCTGCCTGGTTCCCTGTAACTTGGCTTTTTGCAGGAAGGGAACCGCCAGAAGGCCCTCGGAGCTGGACCTCAGTGTCCGGGCAGAACGATGGGGGTGGAGATGCTCCTCCAGGTATACTGGACCGAGGCCATTTAGGGCTTTAAAGGTCAGCACCAACACTTTGAACCAGTGTTATGTGGTCTTGGCGGCCGCTCCCAGTCACCAGTCTAGCTGCCGCGTTCTGGATTAGTTGTAGTTTCTGGGTCACCTTCAAAGGTAGCCCCACGTAGAGCGCATGGCAGTAGTCCAAGCAGGAGATAACTAGAGCATGCACCACTCTGGCAAGACAGTCCGCGGGCAGGTAGGGTCTTAGCCTGTGTACCAGATGGAGCTGATAAACGGCTGTCCTGGACACAGAATTAACCCGTGCCTCCATGGACAGCTGTGAGTCCAAAATGACTCCCAGGCTGCGCACCTGGTCCTTCAGGGGCACAGTTACCCCATTCAGGACCAGGGAATCCTTGGGCTGGTTCATGAAGAAGGCTATTGATGGCTACTAGTGACGATGGCTGTGCTTCTGCCTCCGCGGTCAGAGGCAACAATTCTGAATGCCCGTTGCTGCAGGAACTGCAGGAGAGGAGAGGGCCTTTTGTGCCCCAGTCCTACTTGCGGGTTTCTGACAAGATGGGCTACTGGCCTGATGCAGCAGCCTTGTTTGTGGGGCCAGAGCTCAGCGCCCTCTGATCTGCTGGCCCTGCCAATCATGCAGAAGGTGGGGAGGAAGTGGGGCAGGTTCCCTTTGCCTAGACACAAGCTTTTTTTTATATATAAAAAATCATTTTTATTGATTTTCCAATAAAAAACATCCAATTAATATATCATAATACTCCAATTAAAATAAAAAACTAAAAAAGAGACCAAATTATAATCCAAATTATAATTATTAATTTTTCTGGGCTCCCCAGGGTCTAGAGCTCTGAAGCATATCTCCACATCTTAGTCCTGTTTCTCCTCGCCGTTTCCATATTTTCCAAATCTCGATTTTGACGCTTCTTACTTACTTAATTTTCAGTTTTCTTTTCCACTGTGATTACTAACAACCCCAAGGGCATGGTACTGCATCATACTATATACAAAGCAAACAAAATAATAATAATAATAATAATAATAGGTCAATTTATATCCTGCCTTTTTCCCTGACAGAGACTCAAGGCGGCTTACAAATAAAATAAGAACTGCTAATTATTATTATTTTTTGAGGGGAGCAACCATTAAAAAAACAATTAAACAATGTAATTAAAATTACCTATCTGTCTATAAGATTCCTGTGTTGTATGGGGTTGGACTAGATGGCCCCAGGGCAGGTCCCTTCCAACTTTACAATTCTGTTAAAAACATACTGGCAATCTCCCTACCAGAGAGGAATGGCAAACTAAGCTGTTGGACTGCACCAAAATGGCAAAACTGACCGGAAAGCTCAGGAATCAAGAAGACTAGAACTTCAAAAAAGAATGGGGGGAAATTATAATTTATTTAGGAGACCATTGTAAGCAGGTGAAAACATTAGCAGGATTCTAATAACGCTTGTAATGGAGCAAATATGATGGACAATATGGACAGGTACAAAATATTGTTGTTGTTTAGTTGTGTCCGAATCTTCGTGACCCCCTGGACCAGAACACGCCGGGCCCTCCTGTCTTCCACTGCCCCCCGCAGTTTGGTCAAACTCATGTTAGTAGCTTCGAGAACACTGTCCAACCACCTCGTCCTGCCGTCCCCTTCTCCTTGTGTCCTCCATCTTTCCCAACACCAGGGTCTTTTCCAGGGAGTCTTCTCTTCTCATGAGGTGGCCAAAGTCTTGGAGCCTCAGCTTCAGGATCTGTCCTTCCAGTGAGCACTCAGGGCTGATTTCCTTCAGAATGGATAGGTTTGATCTTCTTGCAGTCCATGGGACTCTCAAGAGTCTCCTCCAGCACCAGAATTCAAAAGCATCAATTCTTTGGCGATCAGCCTTCTTTATGGTCCAGCTCTCACTTCCATACATCACTACTGGGAAAACCACAGCTTGAACTATACGGACCTTTGTTGGCAAGGTGATACAAAATATAGACTGAAATAATACGCAGTTGGAAATGTTGACAATATATTCAGAGAAATGTGTATTTGGTATTGTTACAACTCTTCATTTGTAAAACCAAATAAAAACGATTAAAAAGACCACATTCTGGCAATCGCAACAGAAAAATAATAATAAGGAAACGAAATGGAAACATGTGCATCCTTCATTTCCCGAGCTTGTTTGGGTGGTGAATACTGAAAATCTTAAGTCAGAAGCCCAGGAAATAAAATTTTCCCCTCCCTCGGACAACGTAACGGCATATTGGTTTCACGAAATAAATGCTGAGACGCGAATCATGTGCTTTCTCCCTTCTTCCACCCATAACATAGCATTATTTTTACAACAATAACAGAAACAAAACAAACAATAAAAACCAAACAAACTGATTTCCCCCCAATCCCTTCCTTGGTTCCATTGTATATCATTATACTACATGTCCATTATAAAGTTTTAACCATTTGAATTTCTTATTGTCCACTCATAATAAAATTACAAGTATTCTCAAAACCCTGCCAGTGTATTAACCTGTGTACATTGCAATAAAGTCCTTCCATTCTTCCTTAAATTCCTTGTCGGCGCTTCCTCTTAATTCCGATGCCAACTTTGCCATTTCTGCATATTCTGTTAATTTAACTTGCCCACCTTCTTTAGCTGGGACACACACTTCTTTCCAATGTTGTGCTGTTTGTGCAGCCGTGGTTGCGTACATAAACAAATTCTTTTGTGATCTTGGTAAGTCCGTTCCTGTAATACCTAACAGGAAAGCTTCTGGGTTGTGTTTTTTTTTGGCAAAGGTTATTTTAAACACCTTCATTTCATTATAAATCATTTCCCAATAATTCTTCACAATTTTGCAATCCCACCACGTATTAAAAAATGCACCGTCTCTTGTTTTCTCTAGTTTTGTACATTTTTGCTAGTTTAACCAGAGTTAGATATCTGAAGGAGCGTCTCCACCCCCATCGTTCTGCCCGGACACTGAGGTCCAGCTCCGAGGGCCTTCTGGTGGTTCCCTCACTGCAAGAAGCCAAGTCACAGGGAACCAGGCAGAGGGCCTTCTCGGTAGTGGCACCCGCCCTGTGGAATGCCCTCCCACCAGGTGTCAAAGAGAAAAACAACTACCAGACTTTTAGAAAACATCTGAAAGCAGCCCTGTTCAGGGAAGCTTTTAATGTTTGATGCATTACTGTATTTTAATATTTTGTTGGAGGCTGCCCAGAGTGGCTGGGGAAGCCCAGCCAGATTGGCGGGGTATAAATAATAAATTATTATTGTTATTTATTATCTATACATCATTTTCTCTTTTTTATATACATTTTTATTTATTTTTTAACATATTAGTTCCAACATTCATACAACATAACTTCTCATCTTATACAATATTTTTGGATTTCCGTCAACGCCTCTGATGATTTTCCGTTCTTTATCACTTATTATGCATTTCTTAATTCCATATTACCTTTAATTATCCTTAACTAATAATTCTCATCATTGTCTTTTTTTGTTGGCAATATTTCAAATAATTCACCTTACAAAACTTCTTGCAAACCTACTAGCGTGATCTGCTCATCACAATGACTTTTCAAATAGTCCATAAATTGACTCCAGCCTTCTGAGAATCTCCAGTTCCACAGGTTTCGAATCCTTCCTGTTACTTTATCTAATTCTGCATTGTCCATCCATTTCATCCCCCATTCTTCTTTCTGCCGCCATTGCATATAAAAACAACCTATACATCATTTTCTCCCTCCCTCCCTTCTTGTCTCCCTTCAGCCGTGCAACGGGGGCGCATGGCTCCCGCGCAGCCCAGCCCGGGCCAGTACCCCTTCGCCAATGGAGACCCCTACAATTGCCACTCCTACCTGACGGGCTTCATCTCCCTCCTCCTCCGGGCAGAGCCCTACCCCACTTCCCGCTATGGGGCCCAGTGCCTGCAGCCCAACAACATCATGGGCATCGAGAACATCTGCGAGCTGGCTGCCCGCCTCCTCTTCAGCGCCATTGAGTGGGCGAAGAACATCCCCTTCTTCCCGGACTTCCAGCTGGCCGACCAGGTCTGCCTTTTGCGCATGACCTGGAGTGAGCTCTTCGTCCTCAACGCTGCCCAGTGCTCCATGCCTCTCCATGTGGCTCCCCTCCTGGCCGCCGCCGGCCTCCACGCCTCGCCCATGTCCGCCGACCGCGTGGTGGCCTTCATGGACCACATCCGCGTCTTCCAGGAGCAGGTGGAGAAGCTGAAGGCTCTGCACGTCGACTCGGCCGAGTACTCCTGCCTGAAGGCCATCGTCCTCTTCACCCCAGGTGAGCATCGCGCGCTGCCGGATTGGAGGAGGAGGAGGAGAGGGCTATCGGTGGCCATGATGGCCATGCTCTGACTCGCCATTTCATCATTCGGGGCAGGCCAAAGAAAGTCCTCCTTCACGCAGGGCGTTGTTAAACTATGGAACTCAGTGCTGCAGGAGGAAGCAAAGCAATGTCTGGTATTAAGTAGTGGGTGGACATAGCAAACGACACAGAGATTTCTCCAAATACCGTATTTTTCGCTCTGTAAGACGCACCCGACCATAAGATGCACCTAGTTTTAGAGGAGAACCAGAAAAAAAATATTCTCTCCCTCTCTGCGCAGCGCCTCTCCAGCAAAGCGGGAGGAGAAATGGAAGGGGCGAGTCGCTTCTGTTTCCCTCCAGCAGGAGGCGAGAGGGAGTCACTGCTGCACCCTCTGCCGGCATAACACAGAATCACTCCAGACCATGGTGGCTTTTTTGGCCTTGCAGGTGTTCATTAGTGTCCCAGGGGTCATCTTTTCTGACCTCCCTCCAACGCAGATGCAGGCTGGAGAACCACCCCAAACTCTGCTTGCTAGCAAAAGGGGCCCATTTATGCTCTCTCCATCCAGTGGGCCAGGAATTGGCCCACCGACACCAGGATAGCCAGCCCACCTTGGCTGGTAACTTGTTCTGGCTCCTTGCTTGAATCTCTTGAGGAGCTTCCCCCATGCCTTTCTCTGACCTCCATAACCTCCTGGGGCATGGATTCTTTCCCGGTATGGACTTTCTCCTAGATCATCCTGGGACAGAATACGTCAGCTAGACTGGTGGCTGGGAGCGGCTGCCGAGACCACATAACACCGGTCCTGAAAGACCTATATTGGCTTCCAGTACGTTTCCTGGCATAATCTGAAGTGTTCGTGCTGACCTTTAAAGCCAAACAGCCTCGGTCCAGTATATCTGAAGGAGTGTCTCCACCCCCATCATTCTGCCCAGACACCGAGGTCCAGCTCCGAAGGCCTTCTGGCGGTTCCCTCCCTGCATGAAATGAAGCTACAGGGAACCAGGCAGAGGGTCTTCTTGGTGGTGGCGCCCACCCTGTGGAACCCCCTCCCATCAGTTGCCAAGGAGCTGAGTAACTATCTGACTTTTAGAAGACATCTGAAAGCAGCCCTGTTTAGGGTAGTTTTTAATGTTTGAACTTTTATCATGTTTTTAATATTCTGTTGGGAGCCATCCAGAGTGGCTGGGGAAACCCAGCTGGATAGGCAGGGTATTAATAATAATAATAATAATAATAATAATAATAATAATATATATCCCTCAAACCCAGTGTTGTCCACACTGACTGGTAGCCGCTCTCTGTGAGTTCAGGCCAGGAGCTTCCCTAGAGATGCTGCTGGGCATGTGTGTGTTAACCTGGTGCCTTCTACATGCCAAGCAGGTGCTTCACCTGTGAGCTGTGACCCTCCCCTTCACCTTTCTCCTGGCACCGCTAGCTAGAGCTGGCTGGCCTCTGCAGAAGCAGAGCTTAATAAACTGCATGCATGTCAAGGAGAAAGGGGATAGAGAAGAGTTTTTCTCCCTCTCCCATAGTTCTAGAAGCCGTGCAACGAAGCTGAATGTTGGAAGATTCGGGGGAGAGAAAAGAAAGTGCTTCTTTGCAATGCACATATTTACCGTATTTCTCGCTCTATAAGACGCACCAGACCACAAAACGCACCTAGTTTTTGGAGGAGGAAAACAAGAAAAAAAATATTCTGAATCTCAGAAGCCAGAACAGCAAGAGGGATCGCTGCGCAGCGAAAGCAGTGATCCCTCTTGCTGTTCTGGCTTCTGGGATAGCTGCACAGCCTGCATTCGCTCCATAAGACGCACACACATTTCCCCTTACTTTTTAGGAGGGAAAAAGTGAGTCTTATAGAGCAAAAAATACGGTAAACTCCCTCCTGCAGGAAGCAGCGATGGGCAAAAGCCTAGGTGGCTTTAAAAGAGAATGACACAAATTCATGGAGCGGGAGAAGGCTATCGATGGCTACTAGCCATGTTGTCTATGCTCTGCCTCCACAGTCAAAGGCAGGAATACTTCTGAAGACCAGTTCCTGGAAAACGCAGGAGGAGAGATTTGCTCTTGTGCTCAAATCCTGCTTCTGAGTTTCCCATTAGGGCATCTGGGTGCTCCTGGGAGAACAGGAGTCTGGGCTAGAAGGATCCAGCAGAGCCTTCTTATGTTTCTATCTGCGCTCTGAGCATGTGGGTTTTTTTGCATTCTGTTTCAACCATGTACATGGCTTTCACACCACTGTCTTGTGAAGCGGTCTATAAACTTGTTGAATCTCAGTGGCGACCACCTTGATTCCGACCTGCTATCGATCAGTGCTGGTATTTTCTTGAAGGCATCAGGTAGCTGAGCTTGCGATGGCAGGGCATATGTGTGTGGGGTTTTTGCTTGCATCTTAAGTGAGCTCATCTTGCCAAAATGTACGCCAGTTTCTGAAATCGCACCCAGGCCAGTTTGCCTTTGCCAGCACAAGATGGAAACTGTCGGAAGTTTGGGCGCACAGCCTTTGCACAGAGCTAAGAGAGTGAGAGGGACGCGGGTGGCACTGTGGGTTAAACCACAGAGCCTAGGACTTGCCGATCAGAAGGTCGGCGGTTCGAATCCCCGTGACGGGGTGAGCTCCTGTTGCTCGGTCCCAGCTCCTGCCAACCTAGCAGTTCAGAAGCATGTCAAAGTGCAAGTAGATAAATAGGTACCGCTCTGGCGGGAAGGTAAACGGCGTTTCCGTGCACTGCTCTGGTTCGCCAGAAGCGGCTTAGTCATGCTGGCCACATGACCCAGAAGCTTTACGCCAGCTCCCTCAGCCAATAAAGTGAGATGAGCGCCGCAACCCCAGAGTCGGCCACGACTGGACCTAATGGTCAGGGGTCCCTTTAAGGGAGTGAGGGACCTCTGTACCCCCAGACTGTACCTTTAACCTTACAAGCTTGCAACCTTAGCAAGAATAGGTTGGAACAGAACCTGCATCTCACGTCCCCATGTCTGCTCTGTTCATCTAGCATTTGCTAGGGGACGAGTTCACAAAGGTGCTGGAGAAACTTTTTGCTTTGATGCCCGGAGTAATGCACCACGACTGGCAGATAAACAGCCCGCCTCCCTGTGTTTTTTTTTAATTAACCAAATCTAGCCCCCCCCCCTTTCTCTCCCCACATCCACACACCCTGGTGCTCCTTTCATCCCTTTGGTGGCCCGCGACAGCATAGCCAGAGTAAGCGTTTTCAAGTCCCGGCTATTGACGCCGGCGACGGGCGGCCCATTCTCCCCACGCAGCTAAATGTCTGTTGCGTTAGCCATGCCGCTTTAGAAAAAAGCGGCGGCTGTGAATGGATTCGCGGTGAGGTCCCTTTTGGGGGCCTCTGTCAATAGCGGCGGCGTTCGTGGCCTGAATAGCCACGGCGCTCATTTGAGGGGCTCTGAATGGAGCTGTTTTGTGGCTCCCGCAACGGGGGAGAGGGATGAACTCAGCTTGAAGGTTTCATTCAAGCTGGGAAACGGCAGCCCTCAGAGACGTATTTCACTGGAGTGCTGGGGTGTGTGTGAATGCTTCTCAACAGGCATGGGGGGTGAACACAACGACCTTCAAATGTATATTCTCTTAATTGAATCCTGGAATTATGCTCTGTGGAATTTTTTTGAGGGTGGGGGAAGGTGATGTAATAAATAAATAAATAAATAAATAAATAAATAAATAAATAAATTTTTATTTATATCCCGCCCTCCCCAGCTGAAGCCGGACTCAGAGCGGCTAACAACAGTAAAGTAACACAGCATTCTAAAATCAATTCATTATAAAATCAGTTCAGATCAAATTAATGGCAACCATTGGGCTAGAGTTCTGTCAGGATTACTGAAGGATGGGGTCAGACTGTGCCTTGGCCAAAGGCCTGGTGGAACAGCTCTGTCTTGCAGGCCCTGCGGAAAGATGTCAAGTCCCGCAGGGCCCTAGTCTTTTGGGACAGAGCGTTCCACCAGATCGGAGCCACAGCTGAAAAAGCCCTGGCTCTGGTTGAGGCCAGCCTAACCTCCCTGTGGCCCAAGATCTCCAAGATGTTTTTGTTTGAAGACCGTAAGGTCCTCCATGGGACATACCAGGAGAGGCGGTCCAGTAGGTACGAGGGTCCTAGGCCGTATAGGGCTTTAAAGGTTAAAACCAGCAGCTTAAACCTGACCCTGTACTCCACCGGGAGCCAGTGCAGCTTCTATAGCACCGGGTGAATGTGATCCCGTGGCAAGGACCCCGTAAGGAGTCTTGCCGTGGCATTCTGCACCTGCTGGAGTTTCTGGGTCAGTCTCAAGGGCAGCCCCACGTAGAGTGAGTTACAATAATCCAGTCTGAAGGTGACCGTCATGTGGATCACAGTGGTGAGGTCAGGGCGAGAGAGTAAAATGTCTGAATTTGGCAAAGTGATGCTCACTTCAAGAATCACCTAAGACTGAAGAAAGGAAGAAGACCCTCAGTCTAGCATCCTGTTCTCCCTGAGGCCAATACCTGAATGGTAAGCTCAAAAGTAGGACTTGAGCACAAGAGAATTCTCTCCTTTCCTGTGTTTTTCGGCAACTGGAATTTAGAAACATTGCTGTCTCTGACCACAGAGGCAGAGCGCAGCCATCGTGGCTACTAGCCATCAGTGGCACCCATGAACACAAAATTTATTATGGTCAGAGACCAGCTTGAGAAACACAAATGGAACTACAATCCCAATATATACAACAATGGATTTTCAGTTTAAAAGTGCGATAGGCATAGTAAAGGAGGTAAAGGGACCCCTGGCCATTAGGTCCAGTCATGGCTGACTCTGGGGCTGCGGCGCTCATCTTGCTTTATTGGCCGAGGGAGCCGGCGTACAGCTTCCGGGTCATGTGACCAGCATGACTAAGCCGCTTCTGGCGAACCGGAGCAGCGCACGGAAACGCCGTTTACCTTCCCGCCGGAGCGGTACCTATTTATCTACTTGCACTTTGAGGTACTTTTGAACTGCTAGGTTGGCACGAGCAGGGACCGAGCAATGGGAGCTCACCCCGTTGCGGGGATTTGAACCACCGACCTTCTGATCGGCAAGTCCTGGGCTCTGTGGTTTAACCCACAGCACCACCCCCGTCCCCTGTAGGGGACATATAGACTTATAAACACAGATAGGCATATAAACACATAAAAACTTTAAAATAGACTACCTTAGAGAAATGACCCAAAGTCGTCCGTGGATCCAGGTTTGGGAATTTCCAAACTAGATTGAATCGGGCGATGGTCTGCACCTACAGATCTGTGCGCAGAATCTGGCCATCATCCAGGTCGTCTTGGGGTCTTTGCCTAACAGGAGAAGATCGATTTTTTGCTTTGCCGGGAGGTCATCAAGCCTCACCAGCAGGGGGTCGATGGTTTCTCCACGTGCCTCGTTGTAAAAGGGACATCTAAAAAATATGTGTTCAGGGCTTCCTATATCCCCCAAAGGACAGGCACAAATTCTCTGGTCAAATGGGACTTTTTAAAAGGACCCTTCCAAGACTGGCGAGGGCAGAGCCGAGCTTTCTGGCAAGTGTAAAAGCCCTTCTTGCATTTTTGGATACAAGAAAAAAGAGATATGCTGCTGCTGGTTCCCCCAACTGCTCTGGACATCTTCCAACATATATAAAAACATTAAAACAATAAAACCATTTTTAAAAAACCCTTCCCTATACAGGGTTGTCTTCTGATGTCTTCTGAAGGTTGTAAAGTTACTATATTGGCCCGAAAATAAGCCACACTCCCCCCCCCCCAATTCCGACTGTGAAAAGTTAAAGTGCGGCTTAGATTTGCGACCTTACAAAACTGGCTTTTACGATATCGCTGCGGTAAAATGGAACGGGTGTGAGTGCCTGCGAAATTTTAAAGCTGTGGCGTATATTCAGGTGCGGCTTATATTCGGGCCGATACGGTACTTTTCTCCCTGGCTCGGGATGGGTGGGTCGCATAACTCCATACCCTCCAACTTTTCTCCAGTGAAAATAAGGAAAAGTGGGATGTTCCGGGATCAGATCAGAAACCGGGACGGCTTCTGTAAATCCAGAGTTGTCCAGGGCTGGAGGAGCTGGAGTTTCGGTTGTGCTGTGGCCCTGGTGTGGGCTTCGCCTTGGGCATCTATTTGGCCCCTGTGAGAATAGGATGCTGGCCTAGCGGATGGTGACTTTTTTTTTAAATAATAATATTTATTATTTTCCATACATAAACATAACAGAAGAAAAAGCCAACAATAATAAAGAAAAAAGAATGAAACGGAAAAAGGAAAAAGAACATTAAACATAAAATACATCAAATCACCACATAAGCTAAAACATATTACTTGACTTCCTCAAATCTCTTCCATCTGAGTTTTAGTAATTATATATAGCAGTTTCCAATATCATTATTTCATAAAACCATATCACAGTCATAATCATATTTCCTAACTTTTCTTATTGTATATTTTCTTATTTATGTATTGAATCCCAATTTAATCCTAGGCCTAATTGATTCTTTCAGGTGATTACATATCTTTAATATTACAATAGTCTTTAAATTTCTTCCAATCTTCTTGCTATTCCTCTTCTTTCTGGTCGCGGATTCCCCGGTGAGATCAGCCAGCTCCATAAACTCCATCATCTACAGCGGATGACGGTGGATGGTGACTTTTACCACATGTGCTGGACTTGTGATAAAGTTAAGAATTTTGGGGAGTTAATTTATAATGAACTCAAGAAAATATTTAAATACACTTTCCCAAAAAAACCAGAAGCCTTTTTGCTGGGTTTGATGGGGAAGGAAATTAAGAAAGTCGACCAAAGACTTTTTATGTACGCCACCGCAGCAGCAAGGAACATGCTGGCCCCAAACTGGAAATTGCAAGAAGTTCCTACCATTGTGGAGTGGCAGACGAAAATGATGAGCTACGCGGAGTTAGCCAAACTGACGTGAAGAATTCGGGACCAGGACGATCAGAGGTTTCAAGAAAATTGGAGTAAATCTATGGTGTATATAAAGGATAATTGCAAAACTTTTAAAACACTGGCAGGACTGTAATAGCTTACAATGTACCACAGATACAAAGTTTATAAATAGAATTCGCCATATAAGAAAATAAGGGATACTTGCTGAAGGGATAGAGGGAAGTCGCAAGCTCGGCAGAGCTAATAGTATCTATGTGATTTATTGTAAAGGTAAAGGTAAAGGGACCCCTGACCATTAGGTCCAGTCGTGGCCGACTCTGGGGTTGCAGCACTCATCTCGCTTTATTGGCCGAGGGAGCTGGCGTACAGCTTCCGGGTCATGTGGCCAGCATGACTAAGCCGCTTCTAGCGAACCAGAGCAGCGCACGGAAATGCCGTTTACCTTCCCGCCGGAGCGGTACCTATTTATCTACTTGCACTTTGACGTGCTTTCGAACTGCTAGGTTGGCAGGAGCAGGGACCGAGCAACGGGAGCTCACCCCGTTCGAACCACTGACCTTCTGATTGGCAAGTCCTAGGCTCTGTGGTTTAAGCCACAGTGCCACCCGCGTCCCTGTGATTTATTGTATTGTACAGTGGTACCTCGGGTTAAGTACTTAATTCGTTCTGGAAGTCCGTTCTTAACCTGAAACTGTTCTTAACCTGAAGCACCACTTTAGCTAATGGGGCCTCCTGCTGCTGCCGCGCCACCAAAGCACGATTTCTGTTCTCAACCTGAAGCAAAGTTCTTAACCTGAAGCACTATTTCTGGGTTAGTGGAGTCTGTAACCTGAAGCGTATGTAACCTGAAGCGTATGTAACCCGAGGTACCACTGTACTGTAAAAGTATGTATAAGGACTGTAAAAGTATGCATAAGGAAAATAATAATATATTTTTTTTTAAAAAAGAGAATAGGGTGCTGGCCTAGATGGGATTTTCTCTAGCCAGATCCATCAGCTGGGCTCTCATGACGATCAGTTGATCTCCCGTGCGAACCTTCTTTCCTTCTCCCCCTTGCAGATGCGGTGGGGCTGACGGACTTGTGCCACGTGGAGAACGTCCAGGAGAAGTCTCAGTGTGCCTTGGAAGAGTACGTCCGGAACCAGTACCCCAACCAGCCCAGCCGATTTGGGCGCCTCCTCCTCCGCCTCCCCTCTCTGCGGATCGTCTCCGCCCCTGTGATCGAGCAACTCTTCTTTGTGCGCTTGGTAGGCAAGACCCCCATCGAGACGCTGATTCGAGACATGCTCCTTTCCGGGTCCAGCTTCAACTGGCCCTACATCTCCATGCAGTGAAAGCAGCCGGGGGTTGGAGGCCGTGACTGTTGCCTTTGCCCCCCAAACTGGGCGATGGGGGCCTTGTTGGTGCACATACAGTGGTGGGCTGTCGCTCAGGGAGACAGAGCGTCTCACCTGTGCTCCCTCCAAAATGGCGGCCCTTGAGACAACCAGGAAATGACATCAAGGAAGTGGAGCTTGAGGGCGCTTTCCCGGTTCCTTCTAATCCCAAGGGGCGTGGGAGTGACTTTGGAAAAGCCTGCCCTTCCATATTTATATCACAGACAAAACAAAATGGCAGACGTTTTCTTAAAAACGAGCTTGATCCTTGGATGATTATTTTTAAAAATGTGCTTTGTCCACAAGAATGACCTTGCCCCTCAAGGAATTATACTGGAACAATGGGATTCTGGATTGAGAACCTGAGATCTTTCATTGTCCCATTTCTAAGAGATTTCTATAGCTTCGTTGGTGGGTCTTCTTTGGGCCCACCTTCTCCACTGGTGAATGTTTTGTTGACAGCGTGTTGGCGACTAGAGGCCAAGGTGAAGGTTTGCAGTGGATTGCGATTCAAACTTGGTGACGCACAAAAACACGTGTGGCTTGCTGAGCGTCAGTCGTGCAATGGCACCTCAAACAATCTTTCACCTTCCCTTTTGCATTTGTGCATAAATGTGTAACGAGGGAGAAAAGGGCTGGGGCAATTGGGAAAAAAAGACTTGCCTCTTCAGACCGATCAAAAAGAAAAGACTTGCCTCCTCAGCCTGCTTTTCTTTTCTTTTTATAACAAGGACCTTCTTCTTCAGACTTTCTTCTTCAGTATCCTTTACAATACTGCAAAAAGCCCGCATATCTTCCAAGACTCCTTCCCTGTGGGCCTTTACAGCCTAGGGAACTGTCTATCTATGATGTTTGGGAGTGATGGTGGCTATCATATCCTATACATGAACTGAAGCGGAAGAGATACAGAAAAAAAAATGAACAAACCCAGAATTGGAGTCAGGGGCAGTTGATTCCATTCATGTGCAAAAAAGAGGAGATAGACAGGGGCGAGACTTCTTCTTTTTTAATCTAAAGGAGGGGCAAAATGATTTGGAATGTCTCTAACCTGGAGGGGGAAACATGCTATTTATAAAATAAAATAAACTCAGATTATATCCTACCCCCGCTGCCCAGCTAAACGTACTTACATACATTTCAACACCCATAATTTTTAAAATTTCGGATGGTTTCTTTGTAAGCACAGCGGCGGAAGATCTCACCTTATGGATTGTGGGTTCCTTTCTTGGATGCGGGGGATGAAGGGAGACGATGGGGGGGGGGGAAACCCAGGAAAAATGCAGCATCCATCAAGTAGATTTAATTATTTTTTTTAAAAAATGATGGAGCTGGCATTATAATTAAAATTGATGATTGCTGAACTCCTTCCAGATTTTTTTTTTTTTTAAATTCACTTCCCTCCCTTTCTCCACCTTTTCCCTATCTATGATGCCCCAGAATCTGTGGGTTTGGGGGAAGATGAGCTCCCCCCCCCATTCTTTCTCTCAGGAAACATTTGCCCAGACCGATTAGGACAGATGGTGTGGCCAAGTAGGAGGAAGATGGTTTGCGGGAGGTAAAGCAAGAGAATGTGTGTGTGTGTGTGTGTTTGTGCGTATGTGGTTTCAGGAAATGGAACCTCAACGTAGCTGTTAAATGTTTTCCATCAAAGGGGGGGGGGGAGCGGCAGGCAGGCGTGAGGGAAAGGAAGGGGGGGTGTCGCTTGTACATTTTTGCTGTTTATTCCCTCCTCGACATACAAACGGGCTCAAAACGCGTTCAGTCGCCACCATATGGAGTGATGCTCACGTCAGAAGCTGGTCCACGGAGGCGGGGGGTGCAGGGACTGTTACGAGCTTGGATGAGGCTTTGCAGAACATAAGAGGCTCGCTGCTGGATCAGGCCCAATGGCTCTTCTAGTCAGCACCCTCTTCTCACAGTAGCTGACCGGATGCACAAGAAAGACCCAAATCCAGGAGCACTGTCTCCTCCTGTGGTTTCCAGCGACAGGTATCAATAATAATAATAATAATAATAATAATAATAATAATAATAATAATAATAATTTATTATTTATACCCTGCCCATCTGGCTGGGTTTCTAACAGAACACTAAAATACAATAACCTATTAAACATTAAAAGCTTCCCTAAACAGGTCTGTCTTCTAAAAGTTTGGTAGTTATTTTTCTCTTTGAGATCTGGTGGGAGGGCGTTCCACAGGACGGATGCCACCACCGAGAAGGCCCTCTGCCTAGTTCCCTGTAACTTGGCAGAAGTTGTGGTGGGCAGAGCTAGTAGCCTTCTCCTTCATGAATTTCCCCAATCCCCCTTTTAAAGCTATCCAGGTTGGCGGCCGTCACTGCGTCTTGTGGCAGTGAGTTCCAGAGGAGATGATGATAATGATGATGATAATGATGATGATAATGATAATGATAATGATAATAATAATAATTTATTTGTACCCTGCCCATCTGGCTGGGTTTCCCCAGCCACTCTGGGCGGCTTCAAACAAAGGTTAAAAATACATCAAAATGTCACACATTAAAAACTTCCCTGAACAGGGCTGCCTTCAGATGTTTTCTAAAGGTCAGGTAGTTGTTTATCTCTTTGACATCTGGTGGGAGGGCATTCCACAGGGAAGGTGCCACTACCGAGAAGGCCCTCTGCCTGGTTCCCTGTAGCTTAGCTTCTCGCAATGAGAGAACCGCCAGAAGGCCCTCGGCGCTGGACCTCGGCATCCGGGCAGAATGATGGGGCTGGAGACGCTCCTTCAGGTATACTGGGCCGAGGCCGTTTAGGGCTTTAAAGGTCAAAACCAACACTTTGAATTGTGCTCGGAAACGTACTGTAGCCTTCTCCTTCATGAATTTTCCCAATCCCCTTTTAAAGCCCTCCAGGTGGGCGGCTGTCACTGAGCCTTGTGGCAGTGAGTTCCACAGGTCAACTATGTGCTGTGTGAAGAAGGGCTTTCTTCCATCACTCCTGAACGTTCAGCTTTGCTGTCTGCAAGTTCCAGTGTTACAAGAGAGCTGGGAAAAGCTTTTCTCTACGCACTTCCTTCACGGCATGCCGGATTCTATAAACCCCTCTCGTGCCACCTCTTCCATTTCGAGAAAAGGCACGTAAGTCCCAAACGATGCGACCTTTCTTTGTATGGGAAAGGGAGATAAATAATGTAGTTTTTTCCGCAGAAGGCGGGCTGCAGCAGAATGGAAACAGCGCTGTGTGCTGAGAATACAGGACAGAACACTACTCTTGAGAGCACCTCCATGCTTTGAGAGTTCTCTCGCTTGCCATTCTGTTACGATGGGGAGAGCTTTGGTTTACGACTCTTTTTGCAAAAGCCCATTAGAGAGCCGTCAAAAATGGCCTTTTCCCAGTGAAGGAACGGGGCAAGTTTGCATTTGACCCGCCTATAAATATCTTCCAAAGTGGAGGAGAATCTTTTAAATTATGTCCAGGACTGGCTTTGAGTTATACACCAGGAGAAGATCTCCGAGGCTGAGGGAGGGGGGCGGTCAGGACAATTTTCATCAAGGACAATTTTTTTTGGGGGGTGTATGAAGAAGTTGCCAGCTGGTTTTCATACGGCAGTTGCTTGTCTTCACAGCGGTAAAGGTGGCCGTTGTTATCTACTTCTCAACGGATGGTTTGGAAGGACGCTACGTTTTGCAGGCTGCCTGCGCACTCTGCAGATACCGGAATAAAATTTCCACCACTTGGGTCGTCACCGGTGAAATCTAGAGAGCCTGTTAAAAAAAGAGATTTTGGCAGAGAGCCCTGCAGCTCACTGCTAGAACACCTGCTTTGCATGCAGAAGGTCACAGGGTCTATCCCCGGGTATCTCCAGGTAGAGTTGGCAGAGGCCGCTGCCTGAAACCCTGGAGAGCTGCTGCCAGCCAGTGTTGACAATACTAGCTAGATGAACCCAATGGTCTGAGTTGATGTAAGACACCTTCCTATTTTCCACTATGGGAGGTGGTACACATCCATCTAACCCAGGGGTCAGCAAACCTTTTCAGCAGGGGGCTGAAGCGCTAGCTTCCAACAGAATATTAAAAACATGATAAAACATCAGGCATTTAAAACTTCCCTAAACAGGTCTGCCTTCAGATGCCTTCTAAAAGTCAGATAGTTGCTTATTTCCTTGAATTACTTAGACCCTGCCCATCTGGCTGTGTTTCCCCAACCACTCTGGGCGGCTTCCAACAGAAGATTAAAAATACATTAATACATCAGTCATTAAAAAACTTCCCTAAACAGGGCTGCCTTCAGATGCCTTCTAAAAGTCAGATAGTTGTTTATTTCCTTGATATCTGATGGCAGGGCATTCCACATGGTGGGCGCCACCACCAAGAAGGCCCTGGTTCTGCCTGGTTCCCTGTAATCTCACTTCTTGCAGGGAGGGAACCACCAGAAGGACCTAGGAGCTGGACCTCCGTGTCCGGGCTGGACAATGGGGGTGGAGACACTCCTTCAGGTATACTGGACTGAGGCCATTTAGGGCTTTAAAGGTTAGCACCAACTGGGAGCCAATGTAGGTCTTTCAGGACCTGTGTTACATGGTCTTGGCAGCTGCTCCCAGTTGCCAGACTTACTGCCGCATTCTGAGCTGGAGATCTCTCTGTTAAAATAAAGTAAGGCCCTAGTCCTCATGTTTCAATTGGGAACATAGGAAGCTGTCTTATTCTGAGTCAGAGCCTGGTTCATCCGGCTCAGCATAATAGCGTTCACTAGCTGGCAGTGGGTTTCAGACGGAGAAGTTTTCCCCAACCCTAACTGGAGATTGAACTTGCAGACTTTCTGTGCACGGAACGAATGATTTCCTCCTAAGCTAGAAATCGCCCCTTTGTCTGTCTCTCATCGAGGACAATGCCTTTGCACAAAAGGAAGGGTTTTTTCACACAGTGTGCAGGTCAACTCGCTACTTCTAAGCTATAAAAGAGGATTTGACAAATGCACAGAGGTGAAGGCTGTCGTCTGACCCGTATGGTCCAGCTCCACGCTTGGAGGCAGAAACGCTTCTGGATTTTAGCTGTCAGAAACCACAAGAGTGGAAAGTGCTTCTGCTGCGCTCGAGCCCTGCTTGAGGGCATTTGCCCCTGGGGGCATTTGGCTGCCCGCAGATGGAGCACCGAGCTAGACTGCCACGTGGCCCCGATCCTGCAGGGCTCTTCAGCTACTCGCCCGCCCTATGCCGCAAGAGAGTCCGAGCTCAGCATGGGGCTTGGCTAACAGCATCGCAGGTGCACACATGTCCCCTGTCACAAGCTTTCGTGCAACCCATAATATTCCTGAAGTGCGCTGGCTCGCGCTGTCAAACGAGAACAGGCTTGCTTGAGAGGCTAATTAACACATTGGCAAGATTTTTTTTTTTAAAAAAAACGACTAAGGAAGCAGGTGTAATTTTGGAGATGCCTTGCATCAAAATTTCTGCACATTCTTAGGCGTGGAAAGATTGGGGGGGGGGAGAGAAGGAAGGACTCAGCCCTCGGTGTCTGCCAAAGGAAAATAGGATTTTTTTTGGGGGGGGGAAGGCATTTAAGAAGTATCCAGTCCCCAAATCTGTCCGTCTTGTGGGGCACAATATCATTTGTATTGTCAGAAAGAAGAAGGAGGGCTTGATGAACATTTTTCTTTTGGGGGGGAAGGGGAGAACTAGCTCCCAGTTCCCTGACTTCCAAAGCCACAAGGCTTAATTTAACTACAACTAATCCAGAATGCGGCAGCTAGACTGGTGACTGGGAGCGGCTGCCAAGACCACATAACACTGGTCTTGAAAGACCTACATTGGCTCCCAGTACGTTTCCAAGCACAATTCAAAGTGTTGGTGCTGACCTTTAAAGCCCTAGACGGCCTCAGCCCAGTATATCTGAAGGAGCGTCTCCACCTCCATTGTTCTACCCTGACACTGAGGTCCAGCTCCGAAGGCCTTCTGGTGGTTCCCTCACTGCTAAAAGTGAGGTTACAGGGAACCGGGCAGAGGGCCTTCTCGGTGGTGGCACCCGCCCTGTAGAACGCCCTCCCACCGGATGTCAAAGAGAAAAACAACTTCCAGACTTTTAGAAGACATCTGAAGGCAGCCCTGTTTAGGGAAGCTTTTAATATTTAATAGGTTATTGTACAGTGGTACCTCAGGTTACATACGCTTCAGGTTACATACGCTTCAGGTTACAGACTCTGCTAAACCCAGAAATAGTACCTCAGGTTAAGAACTTTGCTTCAGGATGAGAACAGAAATTGTGCTCTGGCGGCACGGCAGCAGTGGGAGGCCCCATTAGCTAAAGTGGTGCTTCAGGTTAAGAACAGTTTCAGGTTAAGAACAGACCTCCGGAATGAATTAAATACTTAACCTGAGGCACCACTGTATTTTAATATTCTGTTGGAAGCCACCCAGAGTGGCTGGGGAAACCCAGCCAGATGGGCAGGTTAATAATAATAATAATAATAATAATAATAATAATAATAATAATAATAATAATAATAAAAAAACAACTTTGATTTGAGAGCCAGTGTGGTGTAGTGGTTAGAGTGTTAGACTAGGGTTCAAATCCCCGCTTGGCCCAGAAGTTCAGTGGGGGACATTGGGCCTCTTTCAGTTTAAGCTCCCTCAGAGGGTGGTTTGTGTAGATGAAATGAGGAGGGGCAGATCCATGCAAAGGCCACCTTGAGCTCCTTGGAGAACAAGGTGGCATACAAGTAATAAATGAACAAAATAATAATTTAAATCCGATTCATGCTGCCGCAGCTCAGGAATTTGCATATGTTAGAGATCTTACATGTCTGGAACCAGGATTCGCACAGGGTCTTCCCATGCAGTGGAATGAGGTGATAGCACTAAGCGTGAGCAAATCCATCTATTTCATTTTGTCATCCCTCCCTCCAAAAATCTTAAGTTCATTTCTCTGCATTTCCACATCCATTTGCAATTCTCTCCTACCCCCCCAAAAAAAACCCTCGTGAAAAATCATTTACATTTTACTGCAATTTTTCCATTTTTGTGAGTAATTTTTGCATATATTTTTTGGTAAAATTTGATTCAGTTCTGATCTGCAGTTCCCGAAACAAGAAGGAAACTGGAACACAGCTGTCCTTTGAAATCTGCGCGTTTTTGAATTTTGCAGTTCTGTTTCCCAGCCAGCTATCCCATTTTCCTGGGAGGCACGAGTGCGGATTGGATCTCACGGACTCTGGCTCTGAAACCAGGGTCTCCACCCCACTGAGACATTCCTGTTCTTGTAAGGACCTATTTGGAACTAATGTTTCAAGTCCAAATAATAATAAAATAATAAATTTTTATTTATACCCCGCCCTTCCCGGTTCAGAAAACCGGGCTCAGGGTAGCTAACAACAAAATTAAAACACTTAATCGATGCAACAAAAAACAGCATAGAATACAGTATAAAATAACAATAAATTCAGAATTCAAAAATAAATTTAGGGGGGAAATCCATCCAATAAACATTAGATGGTCACCAGGGCTAGCTGGCTAAATTAGTCCTATTTGGGCCAGCGAGGAGACCAGGGGAGAATTAGCTGTGGGATCCCAGAGCGGGTAATCTTTAGAAAAAGGGAAGGGGGAGGAAAGGAAGGGGAATGAAAGATTGGGCTAAGTTCAAATTGAAAGCCAGGCGGAATAGCTCTGTCTTACAGGCCCTGCGGAAGGAAGTTAAATCCTGCAGGGCCCTGGTCTCATGGGACAGAGCATTCCATCAGGTCGGAGCCAACACTGAGAAGGCCCTGGCCCTGGTGGAGGATAGTCTGACTTCCTTAGGGCCTGGGACCTCTAAACTATGGTTGTTCATGGACCGGTCCCCTGTGGGGAGACCAGGAGAGGTGGTCCCGTAAATACGAGGGCCCTAAGCCACAAATAGCCTTAAAGGGGAAAACAAAGAGGGGGTTTAAAGACAAGGGAGGGTTCCTTCTATATCTCCCCAGGTGTGGTTAAGAGGCAAAAGAGACTGGTGTTTTGCTAAAGCTAAGCAGGGCCAGGCCAGGTCAGGAAATGGATGGGAGACCTAGGAGGTCTCCTTCTTTACCAACCTTAGTTCTGGGATATTTTCAGCATACATACATATCACACCCATCCATATATATATATAACAGTCATAGAAATAAGGTGGTTTCCTAAAATGGCACACCTCAATTGTCAAAAGTCTGGGTTTAAAAAGGTATGTCTTCAGCAATTACCTTTTTTGGGGGAAAAGATTGATATGAAAGAACAAGACGCATGTTTTTTCCTCTGGTTTTTTTTTTAAAGTGCTAATGGATGGAATGCAGCCTCAAACCCCGCCACCAGGAATATAGCAAAGAGTCGTCTATCGGATAAAAGCGTCACTTTAAAATCCCACCCTATTCCCAGCGGACAGGCGGAATGTGAAGCCTTCAGGGAGGTGTGTGTGTGTGTGTCTGTCTGTCCGTCTGTCTGTCTGCGTGGGGCTTTTAGTAAAATGGAGGCATTTATTTCATCTCCCCTTGCAAGAAACAATAAGGAATGATTGGCTGCCTCTGTGTGTGTGTGTGTGTGTGCCCCCCAAATTGTGCACAGGTTGTTGCCATTTTGCAGGATCGAAAAATGAAACAGAATAATTGAATGGTACTGTTGGATGGGACTGCAATGGGAGCATCTAGTCCACCACCCTGCAATACAGGAATCACAGCTAGGGAATTGCTGACAGACGACCACCCAACTTCCATTTGAAAACCTCCAACGAAGGAGATTCTACCACTTTCTGAGGCCATCCATTCCACTGTCGGACATCTCTTCCCTTCAGAAAGTTCTTCCTCTTGTTTCTATAGGAGACTCTCAACTTACTTTGGGGTTACGTTCTGGGGATCGTGCGTGAAGCCAAAATTGTTTATAGTCAAAACAATGGGTAGGCAAACTAAGGCCCGGGGGCCGGATCCGGCCCAATCGCCTTCTAAATCTGGCCCGCAGACGATCCGGGAATCAGCGTGTTTTTACATGAGTAGAATGTGTGCTTTTATTTAAAATGCATCTGTGGGTTAGTTGTGGGGCATAGGAATTTGTTTATTATTTTTTTCAAAATATAGTCTGGCCCCCCATAAGGTCTGAGGGACAGTGGACCGGCCCCCTGCTGAAAAAGTTTGCTGACCCCTGGTCAAAACACAATAGGTTTAAGGATGGGTGGGATTGCAAAAGTCTTTTTTCCCAGAAGCCTGCCGCCTACACACACACACACACACACACACAATTTGCCAAATCTCTAAGGCTGAATGCACTCCAGTTAAATGCACATAAGTTGCAAGTTGCCTATAATTCCTAAGAACAATTACGATAATACAACAAGTGTGTAACAACAATAACAATAAACTCACAGTGTCCAACATTTCTCTAAGTGCCGGACATACGTTAAAAAGCCTTTCAAAGCTGTCCTACTTGATGGCCTTGTTTATTATATCATGCAGCAGTGAGTCCCGCAGTTTTAACTATGTTGAAGAAGCCCTTCCTTTTCTGCCTGCTCTGAATCTCCATCTCGATAATCCGCGAGCCCAATGAGGTCACATCCAGTGAAGCTGAACGTTGGGAGATTCTGACGGAGAAAAGGGAGGGCTTCTTTGTGCGGTCCGTAATTGAACTACGGAACTCACTTCCACAAGATTCCGGTTTGGGTGGCTTTGAAAGGGGACTGGAGAAACTAATGAAGGACAAGGCTAAGAATGGACCTTTGGAACGAATTAAGTTCTTAACCCGAGGTACCACTGTACCAGGGAAAATGCGACTGAAATCTGGGAAAAGGAGGAACAAGAGAGAAGGCCAGCCCAGCATTTGTCTGTCTCTCTTAACACACACAATTTTCTCTCCCTCTAGCCCTCTCCCTTGGATCAGAACCTGCAGACAAGTCTGCAGAGGGTCTGCGAACGTTCGAGCATTTATAAATATATATATCTCTCTAAGTGAAACATCGCCTGTCAGTAAAAGTCAGTTAAAAATAAATATTTGTGAGAGTTTATTTTTACTTTTGAAAAACAAGAAAAGAAGGGAGAAGGGGGCCTTAAATCAAACCCGTTCTGTTCTCATCCTCCCTTTGTTGGTCTCAGTCTCACTTTTGGGGGGGCTTTTTTAAAAAAGGAGAAGGGGGAAATTTAAAAGGCCTTTGGCAATGACACTTAGAGTGTCAACACCATATGTGGGAGGTGTTTTGCATGAGAAATTGACTGGGTGGGATGGATCCGAGAGAGTGACCCAGCCGGGCACCTCGGAATGAAGCGGTGGTTAATTTGTTTTTTGGAGGGGCTTTAACATGTTTTTTTTGCAGCCCACTCTGAGGCTCTGCCGCCATTCCTTTTCCCGATCCGCAGTGCCTCCACTTAAAATAAAACGATTATCAGTGGAGATAGTTGTGGGCTCTGTATAGCACCTTGTGGAAGGGCAGGCTGGTTCCCCCCCCATCATCTCCCCCCCCACTCTTCTCCTTCCCCTTCTCAACTCTTTTCAAACATTACCCATTTGGTTTTATTCTGGGAAAGCGGGTGGGGGTGGTGGTGTTACGGGCAGATAATTAGAGGCACCATCTGTGAGAAAAATCCAAAAGCGAAAAAGGGGGGGGGAACCACCCAGCCTAGCATGGAGAGAGAGAGAGTGAGAGAGAGAGAAAGAAAGAGTGAGGGGTGAAAGAGAGACCAGGAATTGGGGTGCGGCGAGAAAATGTTTAACGCTAGCCATCCTTCGGGAATCAAATCCAAAGGAAAAGTCAGTTTCCATTTTTGCAACCTCCTGTCGCCAGGATCGAAGCTAAACCGAGCCTCCATATGCCAAGGTTGTGTACCTGGAGATTGAACCGGCGATTGACAAAACATGCATTCTGTGGACAAACGATGACCCTTCTTTGTCTGGGGGGAAATGTCACTGCCCTTTTTAAAGATGCTCCAGTAAGAATGCAAGGATCTGGCCAAAGGCAGCCCATCTGCACCAGCACTCTGTTCGCACAGTGGCCAGCTAGCTGCTCACGGGAAACCTGCAAGCAGGATTCGAACGCAAGCCCTCCTGTGGTTTCCAGGGACTGGGGTTCAGAGGCACCGCAGAGCACAGCCACCAGGGCTAGGAGCCGCCAATAGCCCTTTCCTCTATGAATCTGCCCAGGCCTCTCATGCAGCTCCAGTTCATTTCAGTGTGGCGGGTTATATTTTTTTAAGGGTTTATATGGTGGCGGTGTGGGTTAAACCACAGAGCCCAGGACTTGCCGATCAGAAGGTCGGCGGTTCGAATCTCCACAATGGGGTGAGCTCCCGTTGCTCGGTCCCTGCTCCTGCCAACCTAGCAGTTCGAAAGCACGTCAAAGTGCAAGTAGATAAATAGGTACCGCTCTGGCGGGAAGGTAAACGGTGTTTCCATGCGCCGCTCTGGTTCGCCAGAAGCGTCTTTGTCATGCTGGCCACATGACCCGGAAGCTATACACCGGCTCCCTCGGCCAGTAAAGTGAGATGAGCGCTGCAACCCCAGAGTCGGCCACGACTGGACCTAATGGTCAAGGGTCCCTTTACTTTACTTTATGGCCTTTAGGCTGTGCCCTTCCACCTACCTATTTCCCATGCTGCCCTCTTTTGCTTTCCACAGTGCCCAGCTCTGAGCGGAAGGGTTGTTGTTCAGTGGTGAGCACGTGCTTTTTAAGCAGAAGGTCTGGGTTCAAGTCCTGCCACCTCCAGGCAGGACTGGGGAATGGTCCCTGCCTGAAACCCTGGATAGCCACTGCCAACCCGTGTGGTCAATACTGAGCTAGACTGACCAATGGGCAAGCCGAGTAGAAGATCAGTTTGCCATGTCCCGGTCCAAATCAATCCTTTATTCAGAACAATGTGGACTGGAATCTTATTTTAGCAGGCCCTCCAAGTGTCCCTATTTTCCAGGGACAGTCCCGGATTTACAGAAGCAGTCCCAGTTTCTGATTTGATCCTGAAGTGTCCCACTTTTCCTTAGGATGTCCCTATTTTCACATAACACAGGTTGAAAGACCTACACTGGCTCCCAGTACGTTTCCGAGCACAATTCAAAGTGTTGGTGCTGACCTTTAAAGCCCTAAATGGCCTCAGCCCAGTAGACCTGAAGGAGCATCTCCACCCCCATAATTCTGCCCGGACGCTGAGGTCCAGCTCTGAGGGCCTTCTGGTGGTTCCCTCCCTGCGAGAAGCCAAGTTACAGTGAACCAGGCAGAGGGCCTTTTCGGTGGTGCCACCCGCCCTGTGGAACGCCCTCCCACCAGATCTCAAAGAGAAAAACAACTACCAGACTTTTAGAAGACATATGAAGGCAGCCCTGTTTAGGGAAGCTTTTAATGTTTGATGCATTACTGTATTTTAATATTTTGTTGGAAGCCGCCCAGAGTGGCTGGGGAAACCCAGCCAGATGGGCGAGGTATAAATAATAAATTATTATTATTATTATTATTATTGGAGAAATGTTGGAAGGTATAGAGTTACGCGACCCCGGAGCCGAGGAGATAAGTAACTATACAACCTTTAGAAGACATCTGAGGGCAATTCTGTATAGGGAAGGTTTTTTGTTTTTGTTTTTTTAAAATGTTTAATGTTTTACTATGTTTTTGTATGGGTTTAAGCTGGCCAGAGTGGCTGGGGCAACTCAGTCAGATGGGCAGGGTATAAAAAATTATTATTATTTTATTATTGAAGAGGACATCCCTATTTTCATCATATTGGAGGGTATGCTTTATCTGAAAGGGAAGGGCTGTGGATGGACTCTGGACCAGGCTGCTTCCTCTGCTCCCATGTGAAATGCATCCAAGATTTCAACAGGCGTGGGCGTCAAACATTCAACCTTTCCAGTACAACAGGAGCCCACCAGCTGCTATTTCCCCAGTCGCCATCACCAAGGTGCTGGAGATGGGCAAATCTCTGTTTCAGTTTACCTTTTCTCCAATCGGAAATTCGGTTCATTGCCTTTCCTCATCAGTTTGCTCCTGCAGCCAACCGGAAGACGCAGAAGATCCGTCAGACATTTGGCTTCAAAAAGAACGTTCGAAAACTGGAACACTCACTTCCGGTTTTCGATTGTTCAGGAGCTGGAACGTTTGACTCCCAAGGCGTTCGGGAGCCGAGATTCGACTGTATGCACTGTTATGCTCATATACAGTGGTACCCCGTTTTATGAACAGCCCTGTTAACGAACTATTTGGTTTACGAACTCCACAAAACCGGAAGTAGTGTTCCGGTTTGCGAACTTTACCTTGTTCTACGAACGGAAGCCGAACGGTGGAAGGGCCTCATTGGAGAAAGCGCACCTCGGTTTAAGAACAGATTTGGTTTAAGTACGGATTTCAGGAACGGATTAAGTTTGTAAACCGAGGTACCACTGTACGCATCTTCATATGCTATTTTGCCAAACAGGCATTTTTGGCAAGCAACCTTCCCTATTATAACATGTTATAATATTCTTTACATGTTAGTTTTCACTGATATGTGCATTTTAAAGGCACATTTCCTCATAATGTGCACATTTCTGTAGTTTTTTGGGGGGAAGGATGGGAGAATCTGCAGTGGACTTTGGAGAATCTCCAAGTGCAAATTTCACCTGGAGAGCCACTTTTCGATTTGTGAATTGTTTCAGGAAGTGCAAGTCTGGTTCTTAATGGGTCTTTGACCCAAGTTGTCCAGGGCTTCGTAGCTCACCCCAAGACCCTTGAAACTGGCCCTGTAGCCTAGGGGCAACTATTGCAGATGTTTCAGCAGCGCTATCACACACTGTTCCTCTGTCCCCCATCTGACTGCTGCGTTCTGCACCAGCTAGAGCTTCAAGACCAGGCCTGAAGGCAGCCCCACATAAAGCACCTTGCACCAATCCACTTTTGCGGTTATCAAAGCATGGACCACAGAGTCTACGTTATCCTGATCCAGAAAATGCCCAGTACCAGACTGATGATAGCTGGATGGATGTCGGTGCTGTGCGTCCACTCTTGGAAGCAGTAAAGCTTCTGAATTCCAGTTCCTGAAAACTGTAGGAGGTCTCTAGTGGTTGAATCCTGCTTGTGGGACTACTGCCATGCGCTCTACGTGGGGCTACCTTTGAAGGTGACCCGGAAACTACAACTAATCCAGAATGCGGCAGCTAGACTGGTGACTGGGAGCGGCCGCCAAGACCATATAACACTGGTCTTGAAAGACCTACACTGGCTCCCAGTACATTTCCGAGCACAATTCAAAGTGTTGGTGTTGACCTTTAAAGCCCTAAATGGCCTCGGCCCAGTAGACCTGAAGGAGCATCTCCACCCCCATCGTTCTGCCCGGACACTGAGGTCCAGCTCTGAGTGCCTTCTGGTGGTTCCCTCACTGCGAGAAGCCAAGTTACAGGGAATCAGGCAGAGGGCCTTCTCGGTGGTGGCACCCGCCCTGTGGAACGCCCTCCCACCAGATGTCAAAGAGAACAGCAACTACCTGACATTTAGAAGACATCTGAAGGCAGGCCTGTTCAGGGAAGTTTTTAATGTGTGACATTTTAATGTATTTTTAATCTTTGTTGGAAGCTGCCCAGAGTGGCTGGGGAAAGCCAGCCAGATGGGCGGGGTTGTTGTTGTTGTTTAGTCGTTTAGTCGTGTCCGACTCTTTGTGACCCCCTGGACCAGAGCACGCCAGGCACTCCTCTCTTCCACTGCCTCCCGCAGTTTAGTCAAACTCATGTTTGTAGCTTCCAGAACACTGTCCAACCATCTCGTCCTCTGCTGTCCCCTTCTCCTTGTGCCCTCCATCTTTCCCAACATCAGGGTCTTCTCTTCTCATGAGGTGGCCGGGGTACAAATAATATATTATTATTGTTATTATTATTATGGGCTTCCCACAGGCATCTGGCTGATCAAGGTGAGAACAGGATGCTGGCCTGATCCTGCAGGCCCTTCTCATGTCCTTATGCTCTCGTCCGATCTGGCTTTGGCAACTGATTACCTAATTCCCCTACGGTCCTACATGAACTACAGAAAAAGTTAAACCCTGCTGGCGACCAGTCCGATTCCACCTCTCCGCTCCCGGCCTTGCAGCGTCAAACCCCGCTTTTTTTTTTTTTTGCTTTCCGCAGATATCAAGGCAACCCAGCTCTTAATGAGATCTGCGCGAAGGTTCCTGTTTGGGAGAAAACACGCGCCGGGGGGTGGAGGAACAGGGGATTCTCTTTCCTAATGAGTTGGCCGCAGCGCTCTAAGTGGGGTGCCGGAGAGAGGGATCGATAATTTGGGGGTAAGTTTGCGGTCAGTAGCCACATGCTATGCGAAAAGGGTTATTCCACGGCGGCGAGGGGGAACCAGGCGCAGGAGCTTAACTCTTCGGGGGCCGGCATTGAACGAGAGCTCGCCGCTCCCAGAGTCAAATAGCAGCTTATTGGGCTGTAGAAATCGGTGCTGAAGAGGATTCTGAAAACAGAGTGAGGATGCAGAGACATGATCTTCAGGTCTGCTAGATTTTCTGAATGGTTAATTTTTAAAGGAAATTCTACAGAAGAAGAACGGAAAATTCTGCAGCACCAAGAACAGAAACCTACAACCATAATAATAATAATAATAATAATAATAATAATTTATTATTTGTACCCCGCCCATCTGGCTGGGTTTCCTCAGCCACTCTGGGCGGCTTCCACAAAGACCAAAACTACACTAATACGTCGTACATTAAAAACTTCCCTGAACAGGGCTGCCTTAAGATGTCTTCTTAAGTCAGGTAGTTGTTTATCTCTTTGACATCTGATGGGAGGGCGTTCCACAGGGCGGGCGCCACCACCGAGAAGGCCCTCTGCCTGGTTCCCTGTAGCTTTGCTTCTCGCAATGAGGGAACTGCCAGAAGGCCCTCAGCGCTGGACCTCAGTGTCCGGGCAGAACGATGGGGGTGGAGACGCTCCTTCAGGTATACAGGACCGAGGCTGTTTAGGGCTTTAAAGGTCAACACCAACACTTTGAATTGTGCTCGGAAACGTACATTGCTCGAGAGGGGCCCCCAAATATATATGTTGTGATGGACAGAGCTGCAAGGCATCTTGGGACGCAGACACCCTCCCTCCCAAATATTGGACATCTTGTTCAGTGACCCCCTCTGCTGCACCAGTCGTTCCCGCACGTACTCCTGGCCCTCTTCACAAACCAGAAAGGCTGCGGATATTTCAGTGGTGGTGTAATTTTTTAAAAAGAGCCGCATGGTTTTAAAGTTCAGCTATTTGCTTGAGCACCCTCTAGTTTTACCAAATGACAACAAAGTGAGTGTCTCTGCACATGTACAGAGCGACTTGCTTACCAGTGTCAAGCCACAGCGAATAAGATTCAGAGGCGCTGGTCTGAAGGCTGAGGGTATGACCTCCAAAGAGATGCTGGAGCTCAGCAGCCTCTCAAAAAAATACATTTGGGTTGGTAGGTAGGGTCTTGGAGTAGATTTGATAGTTTTGCTTGGTA
>JAXCMG010000055.1:1550803-1578571 GCA_034642415.1 Podarcis siculus | reverse complement strand
CCCCAACTTTTACACGGGAAGACACCCGAGGACACCAAAACCTGCATACATATATATATATATACATATATCTGTGTGTATGAATACAGTGGTACCTCAGGTTCCAGATGCTTCAGGTTCCAGACGCTTCAGGTTACAGACTCCACTAACGCAGAAATAGTACCTCAGGTTAAGAACTTTGCTTCAGGATGAGAACAGAAATCATGCTCCTGCGGCATGGCGGCAGCGGGAGCCCCATTAGCTAAAGTGGTGCTTCAGGTTAAGAACAGTTTCAGGTTAAGAACGGACCTTCAGAACGAATTAAGTACTTAACCCAAGGTACCACTGTATATGAGTATACCGTAGTTTTCTGTGTATAACACACCCCTGTGTATAAGATGACCCCTATTTTTGGGGACTCAAAATTAAGAAAATGGGGGGAGATTGCCCAGAGTTAAGCTTTTTTTGGGGGGGGGATGGCTGACAATCGCTCACCCGCCTGACTGTCGCTGCCAGTTGCATGCCTCGCCACAGACACAACTAGTAAAAAAACCCTCATCTTATACACAGAAAAATACGGTATATGTGATAAGTAGTTTAATAATTGAAATAGTTACATTCAATTTTTTGTTAGCCCCTTTGAATATTTATAAAGTAAAAAAAACACCTTGGTAAAAATCTATGTTGAGAGAACGAAGGATAAGAGCACCCATGAGCATGTGAAAAGTGCATTTCTCCTCCCACCGGGCTTTGGCCTAGTTCCAAGCTTCAGAGTTCAGCTCCCAGGCATGAGCCTCCTCCCAGTTCTGTGGCAACACCTGTCGCAACTGAGAAGTGAATGAAAGGAAAACTGGCTGAATGGGATGAGGCAAAATTAAGCATGTGTGTTAAATGCTGTCACCGTCATCACTTCTATCTTGACTTTTAATGGCATCGTGGGTGGCGCTGTGGGTTAAATCACAGAGCCTAGGACTTGCTGATCAGAAGGTCGGTGGTTTGAATCCCTGCGACGGGGTGAGCTCCCGTTGCTCGGTCCCTGCTCCTGCCAACCTAGCAGTTCGAAAGCACGTCAAAGTGCAAGTAGATAAAGAGATACCGCTCTGGCGGGAAGGTAAACGGCATTTCCGTGCACTGCTCTGGTTCGCCAGAAGCGGCTTAGTCATGCTGGCCACATGACACGGAAGCTGTACTCCGGCTCCCTCGGCCAATAAAGTGAGATGAGCGCCACAACCCCAGAGTCGGCCACGACTGGACCGAATGGTCAGGGGTCCCTTTACCTTTACCTTAACAACAGCCGATGCAAAAACCCAAGGAGCACAATTAAAATGATTGCGCTCAGATCTCATTGCTAATAAATAACAACCACTAACTAATAATTCACTAGAAAGGTGAGACGGCGGGAGGAGGAATCTTTCGGCTTGTTTCAAAAGACAGATCTTCCCCTGACACGGGGGTCATCTAAGGTCACCCACTTCTCGGCCAGCTAATTTGCAATCCTGGCATTTCCAAAAGGAGGACCGGGCGAAACATTTCCAAAATGAGGACTCGAATTTTGTCACCCAGGAGAGGTGAACGAACGCAGATTCCGGCAGAGGTGGGCAGAGAAGGAGGGAAGGGAAAGGGAGAAGAAGAAGAGGAGGATTTGAAGCAGGCTGTTAATAAAACGGGTCTGGGGTGGGGGTGGGGAGACAGGCGGTAGCTGCCCGCGTAACCCCGATTTTAATTGGGTTCACGTTGAACAAGAGGGATGACAACAGAGACAAGCCAGTTAAGGAACGCCCGTCGGGTCCTGCAAAATGAGTGGGCGGACTTGTTGGGGGGGGATTGTGGTGGGTGGGCGGCAGAAAGCGTTGTCATTGGGGTTGCCTAGCGACGCAGGCGGCTGACCCCCCGTGCAACAAGCCCATCAGACGCGAGCAGAGACTGACAGGCTCACTCGGCGTCCTTCGGATGAAACAATCGCAGTGGCAGAGGGGGCTTTGTTTTTGCGGGACGGATCTGGGTTTCGTCAGAGCCAATAACGCAGACCGCCCACCCCCCAGAACCCCTTTCAAAATGCTAACACCACACCCACAGATGTTTGAAGTGAGAGCCACACGGCCCCGGGGCCCCTATCCCCAGACTATGTTCCAAATATTCACAGACATGACGCACCTCCCAAATTCACGAACCGCATTTTGAGGAGGCAGGGAGAGCGTGGGTAGAGAAATGTTTTCCTCTCCTGGTTACAACTCTTTGGAAGTCCCAAGCCTCAAGGAGGTTAGATTGGCTTCAACTAGGGCCAGGGCCTTTTCAGTACTGGCCCCGACTTGGTGGAACGCTTTGTCACAAGAGACTAGGGCCCTGCGGGACTTGACATCTTTCCGCAGGGCCTGCAAGACAGAGCTGTTCGGCCTGGCCTTTGGTTTGGACTCAGTCTGACCCTTATGTTTCCCTCCCCTTATGGTCTTGATTTTATCAGCTATTTTAAAATGAGGCTGCATTTTAACTTGTATTTTAAATTGGTTCCCCCCTCTCTTTTCTCCCTATTATGTTTTTACTGTGATTTTATTGGTGTTAGCCGACCTGAGCCCGGCTCTGGCCGGGGAGGGCGGGGTATAAATAAAATTTATTATTATTATTATTATTATTATTATTATCATTATCATTATCATTATCATTATCATTATCATTATCATTATCATTATCATTATCATTATCATCATCATCTCATGGGCTTCCAGTGAAACTGAACGCTGAAAGGTTCAGGGAAGGTGAAAGATGAAGCGCATGGGTAAACTGTGGAACTCCCTGCCACAGTGATGGGCACCAACTTGGATGGCTTTAAAAGAGGAACGGACAAATTGATGCAGGAGGAAAGGGTTATCAAGGGCTGCTGGCCACAATGGCTTGTCCTCTGCCTCCACTTTCAGAGGCGACAATGCTTCTGAATCAGAGTTTCTGGAAAACATAGGTGGGGAAGAGTTGCTGTTCTGCTCAGGTCCCAGATTCAGATGGGCCTGAAGCAGCAGTGATATCTTCTGTTCGAGGGTGGGGATCGCACGTCAGAGGTGGGCAGGGCCAGAGGTAAAAGGAAAATGCCTTGGGTAACAGGCAGTGTGGCATAGTGGTTAGAGCATGGGTAGGCAAACTAAGGCCCAGGGGCCAGATCTGGCCCAATCACCTTCTAAATCTGGCCCGTGGACGGTTCGGGAATCAGCGTGTTTTTACATGAGTAGAATGTGTCCTTTTATTTAAAATGCACCTCTGGGTTATTTGTGGGGCATAGGAATTCGTTCTCCCCCCCCCTCAAAATATAGTCCAGCCCCTCACAAGGTCTAAGGGACAGTGGACCGGCCCCCTGCTGAAAAAGTTTGCTGACCCCTGGGTTAGAGCGTCGGACGAGGGCCTGGGAGAGTTGTTGTTATTTAGTCGTTTAGTCGTGTCCGACTCTTCGTGACCCCCTGGACCAGAGTACGCCAGGCACTCCTGTCTTCCACTGCCTCCCCCAGTTTGGTCAAATTCATGTTGGTAGCTTCGAGAACACTGTCCCACCATCTCGTCCTCTGCTGTCCCCTTCTCCTTGTGCCCTCCATCTTTCCCAACATCAGGGTCTTTTCCAGGGAATCTTCTCTTCTCATGAGGTGGCCAAAGTACTGGAGTCTCAGCTTCACGATCTGTCCTTCCAGTGAGCACTCAGGGCTGATTTCCTTCAGAAAGGATAGGTTTGATCTTCTTGCAGTCCATGGGACTCTCAAGAGTCTCCTCCAGCACCATAATTCAAAAGCATCAATTCTTTGGCGATCAGCCTTCTTTATGGTCCAGCTCTCACTTCCATACATCACTACTGGGAAAACCATAGCTTTGACTATACGGACCTTTGTCCAAATCCTCCCCTTTGGCCGCGAAACTCACTAGGAATGACCTTTGGCCAGTCACTGCCTCTCAGCCTAACCTACCTCACAGGGTTGTTGTGGAGGTTAAATGGGTGAGTGTGTGTGTGAACCATGTGTGGTGCCTTCAGCTCCTAGGTGGAATATAAACACAGTAAATAAAAAAAAACCCAATAAATAAAAAAATATATTGGAGACCGGATGAAGAGCAGCAAGCAGACCTCCCAAGCCATGGATCTGGCTCCCCGAGTCGTCTATAAACAGGCTGCTTCCTCTAATTTATTTATTTAATAGATTTAATAGCGATATAACCTTCTCTTCTCCTTTGAGTTACGGCCTTGCGATATGGACCCCCTCCCTCTGACGCACGGCTCCCTCCTCGGACGGGAAGATGAAAAGGGTATTAGCAGTGATGGATGCTCCGCAGAACGGCCCTTTGACAGCGGCCGGCTTCACTCACGCCACCCGGCGGGGCAGCAGGGAGCCACGCCGAAAGAGCCTGTGCCAAAACTGCTCCGGGAGAATTGATGGCGAACCTCCGATTTAAAGGGAGGCAGACCGGTGAGGGCGCTGGCTGATTTCTAAAGTGGGGGTGGGCTCAAACGCAGGAGCCCCCATCCCCGCTTCATCCCACATTGTGGTGGTGTAAAAGTGCACTCATTTCACACGCTAGCAAGGTTATGCTTAAAATTCTACAAGGGAGGATTAAGCAGTATGTGGATCGAGAACTCCCAGAAGTGCAAGCTGGATTTCGAAGGGGCAGAGGAACCAGAGACCAAATCGCAAACATGCGCTGGATTATGGAGAAAGCTAGAGAGTTCCAGAAAGACATCTACTTCTGCTTCATTGACTATGCAAAAGACTTTGACTGTGTCGACCACAGCAAACTATGGCAAGTTCTTAAAGAAATGGGAGTGCCTGATCACCTCATCTGTCTCCTGAGAAATCTTTATGTGGGACAAGAAGCTACAGTTAGAACTGGATATGGAACAACTGATTGGTTCAAAATTAGGAAAGGAATGCGGCAAGGCTGTATATTGTCTCCCTGCTTATTTAACTTATATGCAGAATTCATCATGCAAAAGGCTGGGCTGGATTAATCCCTAGCTGGAATTAAGATTGCCGGAAGAAATATCAACAACCTCAGATATGCAGATGACACAACCTTGATGGCAGAAAGTGAGGAGGAATTAAAGAACCTTTTAATGAGGGTGAAAGAGGAGAGCGCAAAATATGGTCTGAAGCTCAACATCAAAAAAACGAAGATCGTGGCCACTGGGCCCATCACCTCCTGGCAAATAGAAGGGAAAGAAATGGAGGCAGTGAGAGATTTTACTTTCTTGGGCTCCATGATCACTGCAGATGGTGACAGCACAGCAGTCACAAAATTAAAAGACACCTGCTTCTTGGGAGAAAAGTGATGACAAACCTAGACAGCATCTTAAAAAGCAGAGACATCACCTTGCCGACAAACGTCTGTATAGTTAAAGCTATGGTTTTCCCAGTAGTGATGTATGGAAGTGAGAGCTGGACCATAAAGAAGGCTGATCGCCAAAGAATGGATGCTTTTGAATTCTGGTGCTGGAGAAGACTCTTGAGAGTCCCATGGACTGCAAGAAGATCAAACCTATCCATTCTGAAGGAAATCAGCCCTGAGTGCTCACTGGAAGGACAAATCCTGAAGCTGAGGCTCCAATATTTGGCCACCTCATGAGAAGAGAAGACTCCCTGGAAAAGACCCTGATGTTGGGAAAGGTTGAGGGCACAAGGAGAAGGGGACGACGGAGGACGAGAGGGTTGGACAGTGTTCTCGAAGCTACCAGCATGAGTTTGACCAAACTGCGGGAGGCAGTGGAAGACAGGAGTGCCTGGCGTGCTCTGGTCCATGGGGTCATGAAGAGTCGGACATGACTAAACAACTAAACAATAACATTGTTGTTGTTGTTGTTGTTGTTGTTGTTGTTGTTGTTATGTGTGGGGGATGTAATCCACTGAGAGCAGTCAAGTACAACATTCCTTGTAATCCTAGAGAAGACATGCGGGGGAATATGTGTTTCAGCCAGTCGAAAACTTGTGGTGTAGTGGTTAAGAGCGGTGGACTCGTAATCTGGTGAACTGGGTTCACTTCCCTGCTCCTCCACATGCAGCTACTGGGTGACCTTGGGCCAGTCACACTTCTCTGAAGTCTCTTAGCCTCACTCACCTCACAGAGTGTTTGTTGTGGGGAGGAAGGGAAAGGAGAATGTTAGCCGCTTAGAGACTCCTTCGGGTAGTGATAAAGCGGGATATCAAATCCAAACTCCTCCTCCTCCTCCTCTTCTAGCTGGAGCATCCTTCCTTTTGCATGTGACTACAGGTGGGTGTGACCTTACCTGTCCAGGTAAAAAAAGGACAAGGCATGCAGCCCCCCTCCCATCTTCTCCATCTTCCTTTCGTCACTGGGATTATTCCCCCATATGGGGTAGATCCATGTGTACATATTTGTAACTAAGTCTGCCTTCAGGGATCCAACTGTGAACTGATGTGAGTAAACTTCTTTTATTGACTTTGAATAAGACTGCTGTGTCTTTATTCTTTTTAAGAGGGATTAAAGGGAATTTACAATGCAATCTGATACAGACTGAATTGAATAATAGTGAGAGGCTTACACAAGCCTGCAACCAGCTACCTGCTGTGCGTAAGAAAGGGGAATGTGAACTCTGCTAAGTAAAGAAACTTGCTAGCGCAAGTTAGGAAGGATATTAATAAACAATATATCCTCTCTTGCCACCCTGAACATTCCCACAACGTGGTGTAGTGATGAGGGTGTTGGACTAGGACCTGGAAGAGACCAGAGTTCAAATCCTCCCCCTTGGCCACAAGGTTCACTGCCTCTCCACCTGTCCATCAAAATAAATAAAAGCTTTATTTTCCCTGCTCTCCAGCAGCATAGCCTTCTCACCATTCACACGCCACAAAAATGGTAGGATCGTGTCCTGTCCCTCTTGGGCGTGTGGGGTCTTTCCTGCTTGGTAGATTCCAGGTGCTCTTTTCTCTCTCGTTCCACGAATGTTCGGCACCGAGCCTTTATTGTTCTGTCAGTAAAGTTCCTTTCCTCCCCACCCCACCCCCAATTTTTAAAATAAAAATACCAGTGTCTTCGTATTTTCACGGAGGCGTGCTGGCTGCCTGAATGGAAATACCTACTATGCAATTAAGTCAGACAAGAATGGCTTCTTCAAGAAATAAAATAAAATTCTCTCACTGCCACTGTTTCCCCTCTTCACAAAAATCGGTTGCTAATTTGTCGTCAATGCAATGTGAGTTCCTCAGTGAGCTCTCTCTCTCTCTCTCTCTCTCTCTCTCTTTCTGGGTCCTAGTGTGGGTGATGCTTTAGAAGTACTCAGAAGTGCCTGTTTTGCTGTGTGCAGAAATGGTGAGATTTCTGCCTGGTGAAACCCTGGAAGAGCAAGCCTGCTTTTGAGAACATGCTGTTTGTTTTTGATCTTATTTTTTTAAACTGTAAATAGTGATGTTTTCCGCTTTTAATAGCTTGCAATCCCTTCGGAGCAGGCGGGAGGGCATCGAGGCAACGCCCGCCCACCAACTTACTTCCATGCATTTTACCCAAACGGCAAAGCTGTACCTGTTGAATTTCTGCTGCTCCAAAAGTTGGAGGATCCCTACCAGAAAAGGCTTCTAGGTCTCATATCCACGCTCCTTTACTATTAAAAGCATGTTCCTAGTCCTCGTGGCTGTGTGTATTTTGAAGTGTGAGGAACAAGGTTCCAGATGTTGTGGCCATCTCCCCCCCTTTTAAGACAGTTTCTAGCGCTCATGGAGGGGACACGAGTGGTGCTGTGGGTTAAACCACAGAGCCTAGGACTTGCCGATCAGAAGGTCGGCAGTTTGAATCCCCGTGACGGGGTGAGCTCCCGTTGCTCGGTCCCTGCTCCTGCCAACCTAGCAGTTTGAAAGCACACCAGTGAAAGTAGATAAATAGGTACCACTCCAGCGGGAAGGTAAACGGCGTTTCCATGCGCTGCTCTGGTTCGCCAGAAGCGGCTTAGTCCTGCTGGCCACATGACACGGAAGCTGTACGCTGGCTCCCTCGGCCAATAAAGCGAGATGAGCGCCACAACCCCAGAGTCGGACACATCTGGACCTAATGGTCAGGGGTCCCTTTACCTTTACCTTTACCGCTCATGGCTGCATTTCTTTTCTAAAACAACAACAAGAAGTTTCCAACATTCAGTGTTGTGTTCCATACACACGGTAAGGTGCTAGCCCTTGCGACCATTACCTTTCATTTTAAGCGAGTTTCTAGTCCATATGAACACATTCCTTAAAATCAACATAAACAGGTTCTTGCCCTCATTCTGTTTTTGAAAAGCAATTCATAGCTGAATTCCTCTTTTCTTGAAAAGTTAGCTTCTAGGCTTTGTGGCTGAACTCCTTTAAAACAACAGCAACAAAGTTCTAGTCCTCAAGGCTGCATTCTGGTTTTTTTTGAAAATTAAGCTTCTAGGCCTCATGATTGGAACCCGCCCCCCTTTTTAAAAGCAAGATTTTGTGCTTTTTGTGCAAAGGGGAGGTGAAGGCGAGGTCAGCGGTCTAGCCCATCGCTTCCAATCACAGAGGAAGGAGAGTTAAGGCAGACTGACAACCTCAAGATGACCATTAACACCTTCCCTCCCAAGGCTCCGCAGTCGACCTCACAGCCTGGGTTGGGGGCAGCATGGGGTTTCGTCAGCAGAGGGAGGGAGGCGTGGAAAACTCTAATATCTCGACTGAGCAGCCCCTTCCCCATCTGATCTCAGCATTCACGCAAATAGAGAACAGTCCGGTTAGCTAAAAAGAGAGGAAATGGCTATGTTGTGACCAGTTAACTGTTTACTGGGGGCCACCACCCACTTTTAAAACTTGTGAGCTGACACAGTTATGCAAAGAGCTCCAGGCAGGCTGCGATGTTTGGCCGACGGATGGCGTTCACCTTGGGGAGGTATGAAGTAGGCGGGCCAGTTCAAAGCAAAAAGTGATTGTCACCGCCTACGTCCTGAACTTTCCTCTCTGAGAGCCAGTGTGGTGTAGTGGTTAAGAGCAGTGGACTCGTCATCTGGTGAACTGGGTTCGATTCCCCGCTCCTCCACATGCAGCTGCTGGGTAACCTTGGGCTAGTCACACTTCTCTGAAGTCTCTCAGCCCCACTCACCTCACAGAGTGTTTGTTGTGGGGAAGGAATGGAAAGGAGAATGTTAGCTGCTTTGAGACTCCTTGAAGGTAAAGGTAAAGGACCCCTGACAGTTAAGTCCAGTCACGGACGACTCTGGGGTTGCGGCGCTCATCTTGCTTTACAGGCCAAGGGAGCCGGCGTTTGTCCACAGACAGTTTTTCCGGGTCATGTAGCCAGCATGACTAAGCCGCTTCTTGCGAAACCAGAGCAGCACACGGAAATGCTGTTTACCTTCCCGCCAGAGTGGTACCCTCTGGTGGTTCCCTCACTGCAAGAAGCAAAGCTACAGGGAACCAGGGAGAGGGTCTTCTTGGTGGTGGCACCCGCCCTGTGGAACGCCCTCCCATCAGACGTCAAAGAGATAAACAACTACCTGACATTTAGAAGACATCTGAAGGCAGCCCTGTTCTGGGAAGTTTTTAATGTGTGACATTTTAATGTATTTTTAATTTTTGTTGGAACCCAGAGTGGCTGGGGAGACCCAGCCAGATCGGCGGGGTAGAAATAAATTATTATTATTATTATTATTATTATTATTATTATTATTATTATTATCTACTTGCACTGGCAGCTGTAAACTCTCCTTCCTTGGAGGCTATTAAGCAGAGGTTGGGTGGCCATTTGTCACGGATGCTTTAGTTGAGATTCCTAAATCGCAGGGGGGTTGGGCTAGATGACCATTGGGGTCCCTTCCAACTCTACAGTTCTCTGATTCTATGATCCTGCAGCCAGCCTCTTCGTACGTTCATGGGGAAAGCAGATCTATGAACGCGCACATTTTTAAAAAAAGTATCCATGGAGCTCAGAAGGAGGAACTCTTCAATTCCCCCCAATCCATCTATGTCTCTTGTGTCCCCAGTTACAGTCCTCTGGAGGAATTTAATAAACCTAACCTCTTGTTGACTCAACAGCACGCCCCAGTAACTCCCAAGCAGGCCCTCTCCTTCCCTTTGGCCTCCATAAACATCCTGCCCGGGGAGGCCCAACCATCTGGATGAGTCCCCATGAAGAAAGGCTGCTTGGGCCTTTTCAGCTTGGGGGAACGGCGAGTCAACAATGGAAGCTTATAAAATCATGCCTGGCGTAGAGAAAGTGGATACAGGAGAGGTTTTCTCCCTCTCTCGTACCACCAGAAACAGAAGCTGAATGCTGGAAGACTTGGGATAGATAAAAAGACGGTCTTTTTCCATGCAGCGCATACTTAGAACTATGGAACTCCCTGCTGCAGGAGGCAGTGATGACCACCAACCTAGAGGGCTTTATTTTTATTTATTTTATTATTTTCACCCCGCCCATCTGGCTGGGTTGATCCGGCCACTCTGGGTGACACCTTTGAAAGTGGATTCAGCAAATTCATGGAGGAAGGGCTATTGGTGGCTACTAGCCATGATGGCTGTGCTTTGCCTCCAGCTTCTGAATAGCAGTTTTTGGAAACCGGTTTCTTGTGCTTGGGTCCTGCATGCCACTCTCCTCCAGGCATCTGGTTGGAGGAATAGGATGCTGGACTAGATGGGCCATTTTTTTAAAAAAGGAACTTAGCTGTGAGAATGAGAATCTTACTTAAAACGAAAACAAAACACAAGTTGTTGTTTAGTCATTTAGTCGTGTCCAACTCTTACAATGTGATACGATAATCTTTATTGTCATTGTCCCATACAGAACTACGAAATTGAAAATCTACACCAGACATTCAGAAACCAACAAGCCTGCTATCCCAGCTATCCCAGTCTGGTTAGCCCCCTAAAAACTCTGATACCCCATAGTTAAATACAATATACTCCCATAGAGACTACCTTAAAGGTAAAGGGACCCCTGACTATTAGGTCCAGTCGTGACCGACTCTGGGGTTGCGGCGCTCATCTTGCTTTATTGGCCGAGGGAGCCGGCGTACAGCTTCCAGGTCATGTGGCCAGCATGACTAAGCCGCTTCTGGCGAACCAGAGCAGCGCACAGAAACGCCATTTACCTTCCCACCGGAGTGGTACCTATTTATCTACCTCCACTTTGATGTGCTTTCGAACTGCTAGGTGGGCAGGAGCAGGGACTGAGCAATGGGAGCTCACCCCATCACGGGGATTCGAACCACTGACCTTCTGATCAGCAAGTCCTAGGCTCTGTGGTTTAACCCACAGCGCCACCCGTGTCCCTAGAGACTACCTTACACTGCGTTTAAAACAAAAATAGCATGTGAATAGAAACTGTTTCTTAGGCGGCTTCTTGACCCCATGGACCAGAGCACGCCAGGCACTCCTGTATTTGGACCAAAAGCATGCCATTTTTTCTCTCCAAAAGGGAACTCAGCTTTGAGGACTAGAAATTTGCTTTTTAAAAACAGAGACAAGCCATGCTTAAAAGAAAAAAGAACACCCAGCAGCGATGAGGGCTACAAAAGAGGACTTTTAAACCCATCGGGTGCTAAATCCTGAAGCGGGGACCATGTTCTGCGCTCTCCTCTCCTACCCGCACCCGGTGCCTGGGGCAGATGTGCCACAGCTCTGCTGGCAGCCCACGAATCCTTTGCCCCCTCACCCCCAAAATGCGCCAAGCCTGCTATTAGGACAGGCTGCTTCCGCCCCCCCTGGAGAGATTCCAACCAGCCATATTTCTGGCAGTCTGCGCCTGAGCTCACTCCAAACGTTAATTCATCTTCTCGACGTCAAAAAGGAGAGGAAGGGGAAAAGGGGGGGGGGAGAGAAAGGAGATCCCACCCTAAGCACACAGCCTCCCTCCTCTTTCCCATTCCCGTAAGTGACCATTAATTAAAGCCGAATTGTGGTACAGGGAAATCAAATGACTTTGCAGTGATTAAAGCCTATTACCAGCGGGGAGCGAACAGGCACGCATGATAATTTGCGGCTTATAGGAAACGGCGGCCGAGGTTGCCAGCTCGTTCCGCTCCTTCGCTGGCTCCTCCGAGCTCCCTCCTCCTCCTCCTCGCCGAGCCGCCCTGCGTGCGCCAGGGATCGGGGCCAGCCCTGGGCATGGGTGCCCCCTCCGTGCTGACCTTGCAAGAAGAAGAGGGGGCGGTAACGCTCGAGACCCCTAGCAGCCCAAAGCAAGGAGACTGCAATGTAGGCTGCCGTCTTCTACAGAGTCAGGGCGCAGGGAGACGGACCGGCAGCAGCTGTCCAGCATTCAGAAGCAGGGCAGGATCGGGCGAATGATCACGGGGGGAAAGGAAGAGGCTGGAGTCAGACTCGGGACAGAGGAGCATTGGTTTGCAGGAACCCGTAGCAGCCAGGAGGCAGGGGCAGGTTTAGATCGAGAGGGGTGAAGCCCAGGATGGGTCAGAAGATAAAGGTAAAGGTAAAGGACCCCTGGAGGAGACACATGTGGTGCTGTGGGTTAAACCACAGAGCCTAGGGCTTGCCAATCAGAAGGTCGGCGGTTCGAATCCCCGCGACGGGGTGAGCTCCCGTTACTCGGTCCCTGCTCCTGCCCACCTAGCAGTTCGAAAGCAAGTCAAAGTGCAAGTAGATAAATAGGTACCGCTCCGGCGGGAAGGTAAACGGCGTTTCTGTGCGCTGCTCTGGTTCCCCAGAAACGGCTTAGTCATTCTGGCCACATGACCCGAAAGCTGTACACTGCCTCCCTCAGCCAATAAAGCGAGATGAGCGCCGCAACCCCAGAGTCGGTCACGACTGGACCTAATGGTCAGGGGTCCCTTTACCTTTAAAGGACCCCTGGACAGCTGAGTCCAGTCAAAGGCGACTATGGGGTTGCGGCACTCATCTCGCTTTCAGGCCGAGGGAGCCGGCATTTGTCCACAGAGAGCTTTCTGGGTCATGTGGCCAACATGACTAAACTGCTTCTGGCGCAACAGAACACCGTGAAGGAAACCAGAGCGCACAGAAACATCGTTTACCTTCCTGCCACAGTGGTACCTATTTATCTACTTGAACTGGCGTGCTTTCGAAAGGCTAGGTTGGCAGGAGCAGGGACCGAGCAACAGGAGCTCACCCCGTCGCGGGGATTCAAACCGCCAACCTTCTGATCGGCAAGCTCAAGAAGCTCAGTGGTTTAGACCACAGCTCTGAAGAGGAGGAGAAATAGGCAGGTCAGCCACCCTCTCCTGCACCACTGTCCCCAAGGGGGGAATTGTAAAAAGAGCAGCAGAGGAAGTTGTTATACAGGTGTAGTCTCCGCCTGTGTGCATGCAGCCCGTTAAGAGAAGCTACATATACGGGTGGGGGGAGAGTGACCCCCTGTTTCTGCAACTACTCCACAGAGTACGGACCTGGACATAGCTGCTCAGGCGATAGGCTAGATTGATGTGCACACATGTCCAGAGCTGCGAAAGCAACCGTTAAGTGTTGCATACCCTCCAACATTTATACAATGAAAATAGGGACGCCCCATTCCTTAACGTTAATTTTACTGGCCACTCTGGGCAGCTCCCAACATATATGAAAACATAATAAAGCATTAAACATTTTTTAAAAACCCCTTCCCTATACAAGGTTGCCTTCAGGCAGCTTGGGGGTTGGATAACTCCATACACTCCAACATTTCTCCTGTGAAAATAGGGACATCCTACCGTACTTGCCAACATTTTCCCCAATGAAAATAGGGACATCTTAAGTGAAAGTGGGACATTCTGGGATCATATCAGAAACCGCAACGGCTTCCCAAAATCAGGGATGTCCCTGGAAAATAGGGACAAATGGGGTGTCTGGTGTTACCTCTGACAATAAATACTTAACTATCTGCCTTGTGCATTCCTTTGCTGGCAAGCGACACCTACCTGTAGATTATTATTATATTTATTTTATTTTTATTTATTTATTTTGTCTCTATACCTGTAGATCTCAGGGTGGTTCATAGCATAAAAATACAATATTATAAACACCCAATGCATAATAAAAACACGAACAAAACCAAGCAATAACGCCCCTCCCCAAAACATTTTAAAAGGGCATTGAATGTCAATCAGCCCAAGGTCTGGTTGAAGAGGAACGTTTTTGCCTGGCGCCCAAAGGTTTACAATGAAGGCGCCAGGCGAGCATCCCTTGGGAGAGCATTCCACAAATGGGGAGCCACTGCAGAGAAGGCCCTGTTCTCATGTTGCCACCCTCTGGACCTCTCGTGGAGGAGGGCATATGAAGAAGGGTCTGGGGTCTCAGGGTCTGGGTTGGCTCATATGGGGAGAGGTGCTCTTTAAGGTATTGCGGTCCTGAGCTATTTAAGGCTTTCTAAGTCAAAACCAGCACTTTGAATTGTACCCAGAAACTAATTGTCAGCCAGTGTGGTCGGGCCAGGATCAGTGCTAGATGCTCAAACCATCTTGCTCCGGTGAGCAACCTGGTGGCTGAATTCTGCGCTAGCTGAGTTTCCTAGTCCTCATTGTTCTCAAGAAAGGGCTGATTTAAGTAGCAGCATGCCTTATACAGTGGTAAAGGTAAAGGGGCCCCTGACCATTAGGTCCAGTCGTGGCTGACTCTGGGGTTGCGGCGCTCATCTCGCTTTATTGGCCGAGGGAGCCGGCGTACAGCTTCCAGGTCATGTGGCCAGCCACTTCTGGTGAACCAGAGCAGCATACGGAAACGCCGTTTACCTTCCCGCTGGAGCGGTACCTATTTGTCTACTTGCATTTTGACGTGCTTTCGAACTGCTAGGTTGGCAGGAGCAGGGACCGAGCAACGGGAGCTCACCCCGTCGCGGAGATTTGAACCACCAACCTTCTGATCAGCAAGTCCTAGGCTCTGTGGTTTAACCCGCGTCCCTTATACAGTGTTACCTCAGGTTGAAGACACTTCAGGTTACAGACTCTGCTAACCCAGAAATAGTACACCAGGTTAAGAACTTTGCTTCAGAATGAGAACAGAAATTGCTCGGCGGCAGCGGGAGGCCCCATTAGCCAAAGTGGTGCTTCTGGTTAAGAACAGTTTCAGGTTAAGAACAGACCTCCAGAACGAATTAAGTCCTTAACCAGAGGTACCACTGTATACCAGTCCATGTCTCTCAGTAGCTCTGACAGCGGCTGTCCAGCGTTTCAGACAAAGGAATCTCTCCTAACGCTCCCTGGAGACGTCGTCGGGGATTGAACCAGAGACCTTCTGCATGCAAAGCAGACGCTCTACCAATGAGCTAGGACCCTTATCCCAAATTACGCCCCCAGAATGTGTTTCAGAGCAGCCTTGAAGGAGAAACACTGAAAGATAACGTTTGATATGGAATCCGCAGCAGCCTGGCTAATTCACATTTTCCGAGCAATTAGCCCATTACGATCACTTTGCTAAATATCATTAGATCGCGCGGTGGACGTGGTTGGGGCAATTTCCCCCTCGGCAAAACAGCCAGCTTGAGAGCAAAAGGAGGGGAGGGGAAGGCTTTTCCCTGTCTCTCTCTCTCTCGTCTCCTGCCACAGCCCAATCAACCCAAAGGAGTCAAAGTTTCTAGCCTGCAATCCTGCTGATTTAGCCCTACCTGGCCACACATTCTGAATGTCATGGAGAGTCTGGAGTGAAGGTGAGCGAATGAGACCAGATACTTCTACATGCACCTCAAAAGAATTTTAGGAAATTGAAGCTGCACCAGGAAACAGGGGAGAGTTTAAGGGTTTCTGGAAGCAATTCTACAGCACTCCTTGGAGGCAGCATCGCTTCTGAATACCAGTTGCAGGAAAGGAGAGGGTCTTGTGTTCAGATCCTGATTGCACAGGCAACTGGTTGACCACTTTTGAGAACAGGATGCTGGGCTGGCCACTGGCTGATACAGCAGGCTCCTTACATTCCAAGGATTCCTTAGCGGAACTTGTGACCCGGAATGTTGGGGGCAGGGCGGAGGGTGATGGATACGCTGCAACACTTTGCTGCAGCGCCACACTCCTTACACTCCCAAGAAGCAGAAACATCTCCACCCACCCATCCACTTTCTTCTCCTTTTAATGTGCCTCACCATCTACCCCGATCTAGGCCCAGAGCTAGCATTTCCCTCTTCCCTTCATCTGCGACAGATCCCCTCCGTCGGAGCTGAAGTGCGTGATGATGGAATAGCAGACGTCCTCCAGTTCCCTCTTCCGTTCCTCGTACTCCTTCTTCGGGGCTCTCCGGTTGCCCTCCATCCACGCGGCCGTCTCCTCGCACATCTCCAGGACCCTCCTCTTCGCCCGGTCATCCAGAGCCTTCTCCTCGACAGCCACCCTCTTCAGCTGCAGAGTGCTGGCTTCCAAAGAGTTCAGGGCTTCGTTCTTCTCCTGCTCGGCCTTCTCCTGAGCCCAGTACTCTTCCTCCTCGCGGATGATTCGCTCCATCTCCTCTCTGTCCAACCGGCCACGGGTGTCTGTGATCGTCAGCTGGTTTTGGTTGCCGGTGCACCTCTCTGTAGCGGTCACGGTGAGAATGTTGTTGTGGTCGATGTGGAAGGTGACCACGATTACTGGCACGCACCGTGGGGCAGGTTGGAGTCCACCCAGCGTGACCGTTCCAAGAAGCCGGTTGTGTTTGGTCAACGTCCGCTCCCCTTCGTAGACTTGCAAGAAGAGGCTGTTTTGGTTGTCCTCCGTGGTGGAGAAGTTCCTGGTTTCCTTGGTGGGGATAGGTGAGTTGCGCTTGACCACGACGTCCATCACGCCTCCCACCGTCTCCAGCCCCAAGGAGACGGGAGTCACGTCCAACAGGAGCAGGTTCTGCAAGCTTTGGTACCGGTGGCCGGTCAAGATGGCAGCCTGAATGGCTGCCCCATGGGCCACCGCCTCATCTGGGTTGATGATCCTGCACAAGTCTTGCCCGTCGAAAAACTGCGAAAGGAGCCTCTGGATCATGGGGATGCGGGTGGAACCCCCAACAAGGACAACGTCGTCAATCTGGGTCTTCTTGATGCCAGCCTCCTCCAGTGCCCTCTCCACATAGAGCATGGTGGACTGGAAGAGATCAGAGCATAGGTCCTCAAAGCTGGCCCTGGTGATGGTTGTGTGGAAATCCACCCCCTTGTAGAGGGAGTCGACGGAGACAATGGCCGTGATATTAGAGCTCAGGACGCGCTTGGCCTTCTCGCAGGCTGTCTTCAGCCTCTGCTTTGCCTTATTGCACTGGCTGAGGTCCTCCTTGTGTTTCCTCTTGAACTCCTGGGTGAGATAGTCCACCAGCCGCCGATCAAAATCCTCCCCACCCAAGTGGGTGTCCCCAGCCGTGGCCACCACCTCGAAGACGCCATCCTGGGCAGTGAGGACGGAGACATCAAAGGTTCCCCCGCCTAGGTCGAATACGAGGATGTTCCTCTTCTCCTTCCACTGCCTGCTGTCGTTCAGGCCGTAAGCGATGGCAGCCGCCGTAGGTTCGTTGATCAGCCTCAGGACCTTGAGCCCTGCAATCGCACCCGCGTCAATCGTTGCCTGGCGCTGGGCGTCGTTGAAGTATGCCGGGACGGTGATGACGGCCTGAGTGACCGGGCGGCCCAGGTGGGCCTCCACCACCTGCTTCAGCTTGGACAGCACCATTGCAGAGATTTCCTCTGGGTAGAAGGACTTCTCCAGCCCTCTGTGCAACACGTGGACTTTGGCTTCGCCGCCACCGCCGGCAGCTACCCGGAAAGGCCAGTGGTTCAGGTCGGACTGAACCGATGGGTCTTCATACCTGCGGCCGATGAGCCGCTTGGCACCAAAGATGGTGTTCTCTGGGTTAAGGCCCCGCAGCAACTCAGCCGGCTCCCCCACCAGGCGCTCCTTGTCAGTGAAAGCCACACAGCTGGGTGTGGTGTGGTTGCCGTGGTCATTGGCGAGGATGTCCACCTTTCCCTTCTGGCAGACTGCCACGCAGGAGTAGGTGGTGCCCAGGTCTATGCCCACGGCTGGGCCCTTGGGGCGAGTTCTGGACGCTGCTGTTTTAACCCTGGGGGTAGACTGTGGCGGGGAGGCATTGCTGCTGCTGGTGACGTCTTGAATTTTCTCATGGCTGAGGTCTGCTCCCATCGGCGAACCTTTTCCCCCAGGCCCCCAGCCCTTCTGCCAAAGATGGAAAATTGGCAACCCTGGGGAAGCCGGGTTGGGGGGAGAGCTCTTGGCTCCTGTGGGAGGTATTCCCTCTGTCTCTGCCCTTGATATTTTCTCCAAAGAGGACAGGTGGTCTGCCCATCACGGCATATGTCACAATAGGCCCTGTGGGGACTAGCTCTGCCTCAGGGCCTCAGCAGATCTCCTCTTCATACTTAACCTGAGTTTCCTGCCCATTGAGATCTTCGTGGAGATGGGGAGACAGAGTCCACCAAGGTCTGGCATTGCTTTGGTAAGTACATGGTTGGTTGTAAGCACCAGAGACTCTAGAACCCTTGGGGCAAACTGGTTGAGACAGTTCCTGTGATGGCCTGGGACTCGGGCTCAGACTCGGAACCAGAGGAGTCTCAGTCTGCACCGGATCCTTTGCCTCAGGCGGCGTCTGAACCCAGTCTGGGGCCTGATCCTGAAGAGCCCCAGTCTGCACAGGTTCCCCTGCAACAAGCACCAGCTGGGCCGAGTCAGGGGCCTGAGCCTGCCCTGGCTCCAGATGCGGGGATTCCCTCGTTGCCTCCAGCTGGGCCGTCACTTACAGCTGCTCCACTACTGGTTGGGTCAGGGGAGGCTGAGGCGGCCTCTGGGTCTAGTAACCCACCAATGTCTCCCGAGCTGCAGAGACAGGTCTGAGAGAAGGAGAGACCTGAGTACTTGCAGGAGGAGTGCTCGCCTTCGGGCGAGACAGGGAGGTGAGTTGCTGGGAGATCAGGACCGGCCGTTACCCCAACAAAGATAAAAGGCTTTCGGACCCTGCCCCAGGTTGCAGGAGCAACATTGCTGTGTGCCAGACCCTGCCTGAGATTCTGTACCTGTCCTTGCCTGGTTTCCTGCCTCGTGTCCTGCCTTGACCCTGTCGGACTGACGCCTAGCAGAACCTATGGATTCTGGACTGGACGTGGACCGTGGTTCTCGAGTTACCCCCAGGCCCAGCACAGTTCCCTGTAAAATGTTCTGGAAACTTAAGAACACAGCAAGAGCCTTGTGAGAACAGAATGCTGGACTAGATGCACCACTGGCCTGACCCAGATGGCCAGCTGGATGCCCTTCCTGGGGAACTCACAAGCAGGGCTGGAGCACAAGAGCACTCCCCACCCACCTTATGGTTCTGAATATAGAACTTACATTAGTATAAGACTACTTCTTATATTTATCTAGCTCAGAACAGTCTACACTGACTGGCAGCAGCTCTGTAGGGTTTCAAACTGGAGATGTTCTGAGCACTTCCAGCAGACACCACTTGGGACCTATTGCATGCAATACAGGTGCTCTAGCAACTGAACTACGGCCCTCCCCCCATATTTTGTTCAAATGCTGATTTGGATACAGTGGAACCTTGGTTCTCAAACTAAAATCTGTTTTGGAAGCCCGTTTGACTCCCGAAACGTTCGAAAACCAAGGAGCGGCTTCTGATTGGTGCAGGCGCCCCGGAAACAATAGCCGACAACCGCATTGGACGTTCAGCTTCCAAAAAACGTTTGAAAACTGGAACACTTACTTCTGGGTTTTCGACGTTCGTCAGCTAAGCCGTTCGAGAACCAAAGTTCCACTGTACTTTTTTCCTTTGTTTTAATAAGCTAAGTGGGATACAAAAATAAAGCAAACCCTGGATGCATGCATCAAAGAGGCAGGACAACTTTCCTTCCTTTCCTTTCAACCCTTATTTTTTTTTTAATGTGCCCTGTAGGTGGAACAATGCCCTCTGGCAGTTTCGGCAATTTCATTCCATCCCATCATTGGGGTCCTCATTATTCTTCTCCACTGCCACGTTCTGGTCCTCCCCAGATGTCCCTCCTGTTCTCTCGCTCTGGGTGAGGGAAGTGCAGATCGAATCCCATGCTTCTTCCAGGTCCTTCTGACGCTGCTCACACTCCACCTTCTCGGCCAAAGGGTTGCCCTCGAGCCAGGAGGTGGTGCTGTTGCACATCTCCAACATCCTCCTCTTGGCCTTCACATCCAGCACCTGCTCCTCAGCCACCCTCTTCAGTTCCAGGGTGCAGGACTCCAAGGAGTTCATGGCCTCAATCTTCTCCTTCTGGGAAACGTCGCTCACCCTGAACTCTTCCGCCGTCTCAATGATCTTCTCTATCTCCTCTTTGCCAAGGCGGCCCTGAGTGTCCGAGATGGTGAGGTGGCTGGTGTTCCCCGTCTCCACGTCCTTGGCGGAGACGGTCAGGATGTTGTTCTCGTCGATGGCGAAGGTGACGACAATGACGGGGACCCCACAGGGGGCCGGAGGGATGCCTTTCAAGGTGAACGTGCCCAGGAGGTGGTTGTGCTTGGTCAGGGCTCTCTCCCCTTCGTACACCATGAAGAAGATGGTGTCTTGGTCGTCCTCCGTGGTGGTAAACTCCATCGTTTCCTTCGTGGGGACAGGCGAGTTGCGCTTGATGATGGTCGCCATGACCCCGCCTTGGGTGTTGATCCCCAGAGACAAAGGGGTGACATCCAGGAGGAACACATTCTGCATCTTCGGGGTCCGGTTGCCTGTTAAGACAGCGGCCTGGATGGCTGCTCCGTAAGCCACTGCTTCATCGGGGTTGATGCCCTTGCACAGCTCCTTCCCGTTGAAGAAGTCCTTCAGCATCTTCTGGATCTTGGGGATGCGGGTGGAGCCCCCGACCAACACAATGTCCTTGATGTCACCCTTGCTCATCTTGGCGTCTTTCAGAGCCCTCTCCAAGGGCTTCAGGGTGGCCCGGAAGAGGTCAGAGCACAGGTCCTCGAAACGTGCCCTTGTGATGGCCGTGTGGAAGTCGATCCCTTGGTAGAGGGAGTCGATGGAGAGGCTGGCATTGCTGCAGGAGCTCAGCGTGCACTTGGCACGCTCGGCCGCAATCTTCAACCTCTGCATGGCCTTCTTGTCCTGGCGGACGTCCTTCTTGTACTTCTTCCGGAACTCCTCCGCAAGGTAGCCCACCAACCTCTTGTCAAAGTCCTCGCCGCCCAAGTGAGTGTCCCCCGACGTGGCTTTCACCTCAAAGATGCCGTCCTCAGCAGAGAGGATGGAGATGTCGAAGGTGCCCCCTCCCAGGTCGAAAATGAGGATGTTCCGGCATCCTTCCTCCTGGTTCCTCACATCGAGGCCGTAGGCGATAGCGGCGGCCGTGGGCTCATTGATAATCTTCAGGATCTGGAGTCCGGCGATGGCCCCGGCGTCAATGGTGGCCTGCCGCTGGGCGTCGTTGAAGTAGGCCGGCACTGTGACAATGGCTTGGGAGATGGAACAACCTAGGTAGGCCTCGGCTGTCTGCTTCATCTTGACCAACACCATGGCCGAGATCTCCTCAGGGTAGAAGGTCCGCTGCTTCCCCTTGTGGGAGACCTGAACCTTGAGCTTGCCCTCATGGTTGACCACGGTGAAAGGCCAGTGCTTGATGTCCTCCTGGACTGTGGCGTCCTCATATTTCCTGCCAATCAACCGCTTGGCGTCGAACACTGTGTTCTGGGGGTTGAGAGAGGCCTGGCTCTTCGCTGGGTCCCCAACCAGGTGCTCGCTGCTGGTGAAGGCCACATAGCTGGGCGTTGTGCGGTTCCCTTGGTCATTGGCGATAATCTCCACTTTGTCATGCTGGCAGACAGCCACGCAGGAGTAGGTGGTGCCGAGGTCAATCCCTATGGCCAGGGCATTCTGCTTAGGCATGGTTGTTTACGTCAGTCTCCTTTTTGGTTGAGGTTGACCATGAAATGGGAGGGGATAGATGATCCCATGAGAGTTTTGCTGGCCTCTCTCTCTGTGTCCGTCTGCTTTGCCTTCCCTCCTCTCTTCAAGACCAAAAAGTTGGCTGACCAGGACTTAGATTTTTTCTCGGGGTGATGGCATCTTCTCCCTTGCCTATAGCTGGGCAGTTGGGATTTTTTCTTATGGGTTCAGCGGGGTGGCACCCTCACCTTCAAACCCATACCGATGACTTCACCATCAGACATCACAATGGGAGTTGAGTAGACAATTCTGAAGCCGCTTGCCTGGACCACACCCTAAGAACATAAGAACATAAGAAGAGCCTGGTGGATTAGGCCAATGGGCTATCTAGCACAGCATCCTGTTCTTACAGTGGCCACCCAGATGCCTGTGGGAAGCCAGCAAGCAGGATTCAAGCATAAGAGGAGTCTCTCATCCTCAGGCTTCCAGTAACTGGTATTCAGAAACATTAGGGTCTCCAGCTGTGAAGGCATAGCATAGCCATTGTCGCTGGTAGCCATCAGCGACGTTACCCACTGTGAATTTCTCTAATCTTCTTTTAAAGCCATCTAGGTTTGTGGCCATCACTGCCTCCCGAGGGAGCAAATTTCATAATAATAATAATAAATTTTTATTTATATCCCACCCTCCCCAGCCGAAGCCGGGCTCAGGGTGGCTAACAACAATAAAATAATACAACATTCTAAAATCGTTTCATTCTAAAATTAATAAAAATCAAATTGATGGCAACCATTGGGCTAGAGTTCTGTGAATATTGCCAAAGGAGGGAGTCAGGCTGTGCCCTGGCCAAAGGCTTGGTGGAACAGCTCTGTCTTGCAGGCCCTGCGGAAAGATGTCAAGTCCTGCAGGGCCCTAGTCTCTTGTGGCAGAGCGTTCCACCAGATTGGAGCCACAGCCGAAAAAGCCCTGGCTCTGGTTGAGGCCAGCCTAACATAACCTCTCTGTGGCCTGGGACCTCCAAGATGTTTTTGTTTGAAGATCGTAAGTTCCTCCGTGGGACATACCAGAAGAGGCGGTCCCGTAGGTACGAGGGTCCTAGGCTGTATAGGGCTTTAAAGGTTAAAACCAGCACCTTAAACCTGATCCTGTACTCCACTGAGAGCCAGTGCAGCTGGTATAGCACCGGGTGATAGTATATAAGCACGCTTTGAGCAAAGAAGCATTCTCTTTTCTCTGTCTTGAACCTTCCAACATTCAGCTTCATGGGAGGCCCGCAAGCTCACATTACGAGAAAGGAAAGGAAACTTTGTTCGCTTTCCCCCCGCGATGCATAATTATATAAACTTCTATCAGGTCGCCTCTTACTCATCTTTCCTCTAAACTGAAAAACAACAACACACACCCAAAGTTTGCAACCTATTCCTAAAGAGTCTATACTTCAGCTCCTAATCCATTGGTGAGGAGTACATTTCAGAAAGAGAAGAGGGGTTCGCTGCCCTCCTGTACCCCAGATCTTGTTGGTTCTGAAAAGCAAAGGTGCTCGCACAATATTCCCTCCCCCCCCTTCCTTTCTTTTTTTTAAAAAAGGGGAATTCAATATGGGGACAGAGAATTGGGGAAGGGGGGGAGATCCCTCTCCGTAACGCTAGTCACGGAGCAATGCAATGTAGAGGGTTAAGGGTCTAAACTGGACTGGTGGGGTGGGGGAGAGAGAGAGAGAGAGGGAGAGAGAAAGTGAGAAGCTTGGAGATGCAGGGTGTGTGCAAACGAGGGGAGGTGGGGGGGTGTCGCGGAGAGAGAAATCTAAACAGTGCAGTTTTAATTACATTCCATTAAATCTTGCTTTCGGGGGTCTGCGTTTTGAAACACATTCTAATGGTAATGATGGGGACATCTGTATAGAGGGCCCTTTCTCATCCGAGATGGCTCCATCAAAGACACTCCTGGGAAACCCTTCACCTTTAACCCCCGGGGTCACGGCCGACACACTAGCTCTACAGTTTGTGTTACTGTAAAGGCACAGTCCTCGTCAGACTTGACCAGCTCTTAGCCGTAGCGGCTAATACATTTTGCCCGTGTGAATTGCGTCCTCGCTTGGGACAGGGATACTGATGTGTGTATCAGATGCCTGGGAGAAAAAGGTTCCTTTTAACATCTTTTCTTCCTTTGTGCACACACGCACACACACAAGCTACCCCTTTCTCTTAGAATATATTGTTGATGGCGTTATTTAAACCAGCATCCCAGTTTTTTCCCTCGGAAAGCTTGTAGCCGATGGCTACTAGCCACGATGGCATACACTCCACAGTATTAGGCAGCGATGCTTCTGAACATGAGTTCCTGGAAACCACAGAAGGGGAGAGGTCCGCTCTTGTGTTCAGGTTCGGCTTGTGGGTTCCCCACAGGTTTCTGGCCGGCCACTGAGAGAACAGGATTCTGGGTTAGATGGGCCCCCTTTGGCTCTTCTTAACCTGCCTATCCTAGCCAAAATAAAAACTCCTTAGTTGTGAATTCTTTTAAAAGTTTTAATTTATTCATTCTGCATTGCTGCCTGGTCCATTCTGAAGGAAATCAGCCCTGAGTGCTCCCTGGAAGGACAGATCCTGAAGCTGAGACTCCAAGACTTTGGCCACCTCATGAGAAGAGAAGACTCCCTGGAAAAGATCCTGATGTTGGGAAAGATGGAGGGCACAAGGAGAAGGGGACGACAGAGGACAAGATGGTTGGACAGTGTTCTTGAAGCTACCAGCATGAGTTTGACCAAACTGCGGGAGGCAGTGGAAGACAGGAGTGCCTGGCGTGCTCTGGTCCATGGGGTCATGAAGAGTCGGACACGACTAAACGACTAAACAACAACAAATTGCTGCCTGGAGTCATGGAGAGCTGCTGGTCCACAGCGCAACATCTCCCCCACCCCCAGAATAGAAATATTTTATAATCCACGATGTTGCCTTTATCCCCAATGGCACACTCTTTCATTGACTCTTGAAGATAGATCAGCGGTCCTCAATCTGTGGGTCCCCAGATGTTGTTGGACTACAACTCCCATCATCCCTGAGCTCTGGCCTTGTGAGCTAGGGGTGATGGGAGTTGTAGTTCAACAACATCTGGGGACCCACAGGCTGAGAAAGGCTGAGATAGATGGATGCCAATAGCAAATGTCTTTAACATTTCTTCTGAAACAGAAGATTCCCATTGATGCAGGACAACTATTATTATTAAAACAGGTATACTGCCCTTCATACAAAGACCCTCCATTTAAATTAAAAACTCACCACCATCTCTCTCAAGTACATGCAGAGGTAATTATTATTCTTATTCTTGTTTGCAGTAGGCTTGATTTTGGTGGTGCACAGGATTACAGCCTCTATGCTAAGTACCTCTTCGCTGCTCAGGACTCTTAAGAGGTGAGCAAGTATGTCGTCCTTGCCTCCTATTGCAGAAAAGTCACACACAGACACAAATGCACACACTAGTAGGTCTTGTTGGTTATCGTCAGCAAAGGTCAATTTAATTGCAGCAACCCAGTATAAATCATTCCGTACTTGCTCAGCGCCCGCCCAACTCACCCTTCCCAACAAAAGGCTGACAAATCCCTCGCCCGCCCTATTTTGCCGGCCTGCTCTGCAAACCTGCCAGGTCTCTCCACCCACCCAGCCCACCCCCTTTCAGCCCCCTGACCTCTTGCTTCTCTCTGCCACGGGGTCCTGCCCTTCTCTGCTGCCTTAATATTGAAGGATGTTGTACATCATTGGCCTTCGCGCCATCCATCAAGTTGCCATCCCTCAAGATCAGGGTCATGAATAAAAAGAGATCGGAGGTCAGCTGGGAATACACAAGAGAGGTTGGGCGGAGGGGGCAGGGGATAATATTCCTTTGCAGAGGTAGAACTTGGAAATGAAGGAAATTAATGTTGGGTGTGTGTATGTGTGCTTGACTACTACAGGCTTCAAGGGGCTGACTGCAACAGAGCTTTTAAAATAGTGGTAAATAATAATAATAAATTTTATTTATATCCCGCCCTCCCCAGCCGAAGCCGGGCTTAGGGCGGCTAACAACAATAAAATATTTTTTTTCCCTTCCAGTAGCACCTTAAAGACCAACTAAGTTAGTAGGTCTTTAAGGTGCTACTGGAAGGAATTTTTTGTTTTGTTTTGACTATGGCAGACCAACACGGCTACCTATCTGTAACTGGAACAATAAAATAGTACAACATACCAAAATCATTCATTATAAAATTAACTCAAATCAAACTGATGACAACCACTGGGCCAGAGCTCAGTTAAAAAGTGTGCCAATTTCTTTAAACAGCAGCCCCCCTCATCTAATGATTTGTGTCAATGGGGATCGCGCAGAAGATTTAAGCGATTTGGTTTGTTTGTTTTTTAATTTGTCCCAGGTACCAAAACATGTTAGTCACCCTCTGATGTCAATAATAATAATAATAATAATAATAATAATAATAATAATAATAATTTATTATTTGTACCCCACCCATCTGACTGGGTTTCCCTAGCCACTCTGAGAGGCTTCCACAAAGACCAAAAATACACTAAGATGTCACACATTAAAAACTTCCTTGAACAGGGCTGCCTTAAGATGTCTTCTGAATGTCAGGTAGTTGTTTATCTCTTTGACATCTGATGGGAGGGCGTTCCACAGGGTGGGTGCCACTACCAAGAAGGCCCTCTGCCTGGTTCCCTGTAGCTTTGCTTCTCGCAATGAGGGAACTGCCAGAAGGCCCTCGGCGCTGGACCTCAGTGTCCGGGCAGAACGATGGGAGATAGACTTTGGGTACCTCTTCTCCCCAACCATCACAACTGAGCTTTTTAAATTCTCTAGAGATGATAAAGAAGGCTGATAGCCGAAGAATTGATGCTTTTGAATTATGGTGCTGGAGGAGACTCTTGAGAGTCCCATGGACTGCAAGAAGATCCAACCTATCCATTCTGAAGGAAATCAGCCCTGAGTGCTCACTGGAAGGACAGGTCGTGAAGCTGAGGCTCCAAGACTTTGGCCACCTCCTGAGAAGAGAAGACTCCCTGGAAAAGACCCTGATGTTGGGAAAGATGGAGGGCACAAGGAGAAGGGGATGCCAGAGGACGAGATGGTTGGACAGTGTTCTCGAAGCTACCAGCATGAGTTTGACCAAACTGCGGGAGGCAGTGGAAGACAGGAGGGCCTGGTGTGCTCTGGTCCAGGGGGTCACGAAGAGGCGGACACGACTAAATGACTAAAGAACAACAAGAGATGAACATTTGCCGCCAGAGCTCAAATGCCCAATCAGATGTTTGCTGGAGAGAAGCATCGTCTAACCAGCTGCAACAACCGTCTCCCATCTAGGTATGAGGGATAAATTAGTTTGGGTTGCATTTTAATGAAAAGCGACAAAACCAATGCAAAGAGTGTGCAAAACGCTCCAATGTTCTGGATTTTCAAAACTCTCAGTTTTCAAAAATCTGGACTATTCCCCCCCCCCTCTGGATTTTTCTCGGTGAAATTTGTTCCTTTTGGTTCTTTAATTCTGTTGATTTTCAGTTCTCTAAATGTCAATATAAGGAGTGCAAAAAAAATCCAGATTGTTCAAACTCTAGGTAATCCTCTGCTTTCCCCCCTTTGGATTCTAACGCCCCGCTCTGGATTTTTCTCTGAATGAAATTTGTTTCTTTGGGATTCTCCGGTCCTCTGGATTTCAATATGAGGAGCTTCTAAGGTTCTCTAGTTTTAAACAAAGCATTGCAAACCCTACCTCTGTGGACTTTTCAGTGAAGTTCTCCAACCCAATAATTTGTATGGAAAATGGGAATATTGGTGAAAATAACTTTTGAAACCGCTGTTTTATGGGGGAAATTGCTGGCTAATTCTTCTTCATCTGTTTAGGGAAGCTTTTAATGTTTAATAGGTTATTGTATTTTAGTGTTCTATTGGAAGCCGCCCAGAGTGGTTGGGGAAACCCAGCCAGATGGGTGGGGTATAAAAAATAAATTATCATCATCATCACCATCATTATCTTCTTCTTCTCCTCCTCCTCCTCCTCCTCCTCCTCCTCCTCCTCCTCCTCCTCCTCCTCCTCCTCCTC